>VACF01000620.1:0-241317 GCA_006891605.1 Pleurozium schreberi
GACGTCCAGTAGCAAGCACAATCAACAAGCTATTTCCATCTAGAGGGTAGCATATTAATCTACACATAATAACAATCAATCAACAGAAACACTAATAGCTTTTTCCAAATAATGGAACTGTTATTTGTCATTCTGTACCCAGAACCAACTTTAGCTGTGAAACAAAACTGAGTTTGGATTCCCGTTCTTCATCAATGGGAATCAAAATGGTCGTGAACTGAAACCAAAAGAAACAAAATTCGTCTTCAGGAAAAACAAAGTGACCGCAATTTGAGGGGAAAAAGAATGGCCCACTCCAAGAGGAAGCTGGCATCTAGAACTAGAAGGTGCACTAACTTCATCTTCCTGTGTACCGTAATGAAAAAAAAAGTCTCAATTGATGTAAAGAGCACGGCTACGTTAAGTCATTCAAGCAGCAGCAGCTTGAATGTCCTCGCTCCGCAAAATTTTATATAACAAAAGGTTTGGCTGCGTCATGGCTCGTCGTCTGTCTGTCTGTCTGTCTGTCTGTTTGTGTTCGGTCGATGGATTGATCGAGCTCCATTGATCATCTTGTACAAGTTTTACAGTCCAGTGGAACATCTTCAGGCCAGCCGTAATCGTTCAGGAGGATAAGGACTGTACCGTTTGTCCATCCGAATCCAGTCTGAGAATCACCCAGTGTACACAGTGGGTTCAGAAATCGTTGCAACTAGTTTTACTGATTCAAAACATCACGCCTAAAGTTTGAAACAATTCCGCATTGGGTCACAACAATCGATCACCCTGAAAATTCACCGGGAAAAAAGTTGCAAAAGCGAAAAGAGTCACGCAAGCACAGTTTGTTCAGAAATCGTTGCAACTAGTTTTACTGGGTCAGAACATCAGGCCTCAAGTGACTTTGAACTAATTCCGCATTGGTTCGCAACAATCGGTCGCCCTGGAAAAATCAAGGGAAACAGCCTTAAACCCTAAACCCTAAACCCTAAAAACCCTACCAGTAGAAGCGAAAAGAGTTGAAAGAGCCTACCTGGGTGGTATACTCGCCTCCGCCACCAACCTCTCCGCAATAGCGTGCGTCGTATTTTTCAAGCATGTGACCGCTGCTTAGGAAAGCCACGTAATTGGATTGCAACCAGGCTCGTGTAATGGCCATGGCCATGGCTCTTGCTTTCCGTGATCCGGACATCACCAGGCCCTCGATGATCATGTGCTGAATTGGAGCCCACGCATTTGGAAAGTCCCTGAAAATTAATCAATCAATCACAACTTCAAAACCTTAAAAGAAATTTGCTACTACTGGGCTCCTACTGACAGAGTGACTGACTGACCACAACATCCGCGAATCCAAGCTCAAGAAATTTGTGCGTGTTTGTGAAATTTGAGCCTCAAATTTACCATCAAGTTAGCCCTGCAAAGTGCTCAAGAAATTCGGCACTTTGTTGTGGAATGTCGTACCTTCCAATATCATGAAAGAAATGTAGGGTGTGTGATTTCAGTTTACTTTATCAAGACAGTTGGTTAGACTACCTATCTTGAAGAGCCAGGCTTCCTCAATTATTGATTTCAACTCCTGGAATGTGGGAATGCAGCACTTTTTGTTTCAGTTGAGCACTTGTGATTGAACTTACAATTCTCATCAACAATGAAAAGCATATTTTGGTTTAGACSAGAGGTACAAACCATTGCTGTCCGGTCTSCATCAACGACGTTGCAATTCCTGCAGGCTGCACTAGCCCTGAGGTGGAGAATGCTTCCACTACTTGCTCAATTCTTGAGTCTCCTGTAGAGAATTGACACCAGATCTGATGTCAGTAAAGATGTCCAAATATCTCACTTGTGAAGATCAAGCACAATTGTATAGACTACCAAGTACAATGAAAAGGGGAGAACCACTAGCCAGATTTAGTGTAAGATGGGCCAATGGCTATTTTTCCTAATATGCCAACTCGAAATTATACGCAAAATGCTGAGCCCTATTTYGGAAAGAAAATGTCTTCCAAATAAATTGTACACGAAAAAACCAAAAAAGTATCAATTAACAAAACAGGTGATAAAAAAGATCATTGACTGGTTTGGCTCAAATTTGTTTSATGAACACTGAACAAGTGAATGAGGCAGGAGGCAAATCAAATGACCTGGAGGGAATATGCTGCACCACAAAGGCACAAAGTTTGATGCATATACATTCTGGTTCAACCTGCTGCTGTCCCACACGTACAAGCTCTGCAACAAAGAGAGAAATTTCACATAAATTCACCAAACGAAGCAACGGACAAAAAAGTTTGACATTTGAGTGAGATAGCTCAACAAGGATATATTATCACAGGTAATGTCGAGCTCTATTATTATTTATTTTTTGAATTTTTTTTGACACAAATGAAACGAGATTTTCATTGCAATTTAAGTCAAGCTCTGTTATCAAAGTAAAATGTGATGTAAAGGCTCACATCGAGCAGGAGAGTTTATGAATTCTAGCGGCAACAAGAAAGTAATTGAACATGTTTGCAGCATCAAAACTTGGACTTCAAGACACAACTTCGTATGAAGAAAGACTGATCCGTTACCGGCTTCCGCATGTCGGTCTTTTGCAAGGGGAGCCAGTAGTCGAGCCACTGTCCCATACTTCCGTTCCAGAGGATGGCCTCAAAAGCTCGTCTTCGAGCATCCGCAGCCCTGGTGAAGTGCTTGGAAACTGAAACGTTGTTCAAATCTTTGGCCAAGAAGACGATATCACACTCCATCTGAGGGAGGAAAAGGCCGGGGAGCAACACTTTAGTAACAAAATGAAGCACAAAATCACCGTGCGAGCATTGATTAGGTTATGGCAACCTCAAAATGAAGCACAAAATCACCGTGCGAGCATTGATTAGGTTACGGCAACCTCAAAATGAAGCACAAAATCACCGTGCGAGCATTGATTAGGTTACGGCAACCTCAAAATGAAGCAATGCCTTCAGATTCTCTGCAACAGCAAATCATATCCACTAGCTACCACGAACACTGCACCCCTCCGTAATCTGATATACGTCTCAGCAAATTCTAAACACCAGGAAAACAGTTTCAGAATATGAAAGATCTCTCAAAAAAAAAGTCCTTCCTATTCAGTCTCTGCAACAATCCTCAAAATGAAACTACTGCGTCTAGTACTACGATCAATGCAGGGCTCAGCAAATCTGAAAATCAGAAGAGCAGGTCCAGAGGAAGGAGACCTTCGCAATTACGGTTACTCTAGGTGTAGCACACCTCCACAGTTCGAAATACGGTGAGAACAGGTTCAGAATCAAAGCGATCGCGCCAAACAAAATTCCGATTCTCTTCAACGCCAAATTAGTTGGCCTAGTACGATTAATGCAGATCACCGCAAATCTCAACCCCCTAAAAGCAGATCTAGCTAGAGCTGAGAGATCTTCGCAAATAAGGATCCAAATGAGATCAGTCCGACTGAGTTAGCAAGATCACTGCACGCTTCTGAAAATTCTACATCCCCCCGGAAACAAGCTCCGGAGATTTTTCGGTCCCAATATAGCACGGCGTCGTCTCCATCGTGAACCACGTCCATCCCGTTCTTCCGTTCCCGGAAGAAACGGTGTTTCTAAAAGTGGATGCCTACTGCATTAGTGCAGTCCTAGGGCGCTCCAACTGGAGTCTTGGTTCGGTCTTATCTGCAACGTAAGGACAACCCACCTGGGGACGCCTCGTGGCAACCGCGAGATACTCTCGCATGTAGTTGCCAGAACCAGACAGCAGGGAATGCATGGGTGGAGTTGACGATCACTTTTCCAAGCAGTTGGGCGAGAATCAAGATCCGGGACTTGCGTAAATGCCGATCGATCGACCGCAAGAGTTTGCACATTGTACAGATCGATCGCGTTTATGACATTGTCCGATCCCGCTTCTTAATTTCTTCTTCTCAAATCATAACTAACCGACTTCGGTCATACTCCTACAGTTCCGTCATTAGCTAGCTCGACCTTCTAATCTCGGAAATCGAAGTAGAAAGTCGAGAAGCCGCGTACATGGCTCGACGAACAAATTGGCCATGAGCAAGCTCGTCCAATGACGCCGCACGCTGACTGGTTTTGCATCAACAAACTGCGGGAAACAGGGCCTCCATAGAAAGGTGGACAAGCAAAGCAGCGATTCATCTAACGACTAATAACGCAAGTGCTCTAAAAGTCTCGTCTAATTATCACGACCCACTCCTCCGTCAATGCGTGGAGATCCATATCTACAGAATTCGTGGATCCATCAATCGACCTCCACTCCATTCCACTCCCCACTACTGCTGTAACATATCAATAGCTCGCTCGCCTCGGGAACTCCGCCCTCGGGCGCGCTACAAAACTTGTTATTACTCTCGAAGCAAAAAAAATTATTCCTGGCGGTGACTGATTATAACCACGATCGTAAGTATGATTGTCTAATATTGATTAAGTTATATATATTTATATATACCTGGCGACACGATCCCAGTGCTGGGAGCCCTTGGTAAGGCGCGGAACGCCGCCATCGTCACGTCCAAGTTGCCCTTGAGCGGCAAGTCCACGTACTCCTTGGGATCGAACCCCGTTCCGTCGTGCATCGTCGTCGTATTCCCACTCCCACTCCCATCGCCCACCACGAAGCTCTCCATTGCAGTCGCCTGCAAGTCCATCAGAAAACAAAGAAGCTCCCCAGCTCTATCATCGTCCTCATCCTCCACTGCCCCACAATCACTCGTATCCCACTCCTCATTGTCACAAACCCCACGATGAGGATCCAACAAGTCCACGACCTTGGACGCGGCATCGTCTTCGCGCAATCTCTCCGGCAAGCTGATCCCCATGACTATTCCTATTCCTCCTGCTACTGCTACTGCTACGCTAGAATAACAAAGGTTTGGTATGCGGGCGGATCGATCGATCGATCAACGGCGAGTGATCGAAGCTCATGAAACTCGGGGTGATGAAACGGAAGAGGAGACGATTGAGGTGAGGATGGCGGGGTTATATATTGCGAAGGCCAAGCGTGGCTGGGTGGCAGGGGGGCAGTTATTAACGTTACTAATAAGCAAGTTAACATGGTCAAGCCGGAAGTGGGGGATGGGCGGAGAATTGGTGGGTCGGTTGTTTCTGTTTAAAATTAGTAGTTTTAGTMAGGGGAGGAGAGAGGAAACTGTTGAAGCTCTGATTTTTGTTTTTGTCTTCTTTGGACAGAAAAGAAAACTGTGGCAGTTTGCGGAGACGGAGGGGCATCCGGGTCGGTAATTCCGGGGAATGCGCCGTCGCGGCGCTCGCGGGATTCAAGGGTGGTAACGAACTGCACCCGGCCACCACTTCCCGTCCCGGGAAGGGATGGGGGCGGAATCGCGACTGACTAGCGTCGACAATGGCMACCGTCGCAAGCGCGGGCATCGGTGACCGTGTCAAAGTTGGCCCGTGGATTGAAAACTTAGGTTTCATTTTATTTTTGGTGGGGGAGGTGAAAACTCTAGAGCGGGCAGAGCACAAACTGAAGGCAACATGTATTAGAGGCTTAACCCTTGAAGGACAAGGCGGACGTTTTGCATATATTTTGTGTCTTTTGGATGACCAAAATCTCATCTTGTGAGTGGACACTCGCTAATTTTCATCCGTTCTTTTCGTGAAAGTGACCATACATATGTCAATCATCATGGGAAGTCAAATTTAGTGTTTTCAATCCCTAAAGTTCCTTGACTAAGTTTTCACCAGAAATGCTTCAAAACTGCCATTTTTAGTACAAGTACCAAACTTTTGAAAAATGCCATTCTTTGACACATGTAACCGTAGGATCTTGTAATACTCTAGTTTGAGAAAATGTGGAAAAAAATTCAGAAATTTTCATCATGTAGATTGCAAGATATTAGCATTTGAATAAAAGCTATTGTTAACCCTGACTGCCGGACTGACTTGTGTGTCAGACCCAGGCCCCAGCCACCGTCCTTGTGTTACCGCCCTAGCCGGTCATCCGTTTTAGCAATTGGAATCTGGTCACATTAATTGGCGGAGCTCTGGCACACTGGAATGAGCTACTGCTGGAATGAACGGAATGTTTGGGGGACAAAGTTAGTTAGCAATGTAGCATGCCGGAATGGTTCAAGACTTCAAGCTAGGGCGGTGATTTATAACTTCACTTACACTTGGAGGAATGGATTGATCGGGAGCAACAAGGAAGTGCACCCAAGTTAATATCATATATAGTCGACACTGATCATGCATAGCCACTGAGCATCGTAAAACCTAATTAATTTTCATCGGAACTTACTGGCAATTACAGGAGGATTCCAACGCATTTTAGCAAGCATTACTTATATAAATGCATGCCGTAAGAATAGTGTCAATTAAAATATATTGTGCGTTGGGTGTGTATCCAAAATCAACATCAGGCTCCTCGATCTATGCACTCGATCACTTTTTGATTGTTTACATCTTGTGCATGTCATGTCATCAACACCCGCGAGTCTTTTTAGTGTGTTGCTTTTTTTCATCGAAATCAATAGGGGTCGCAATGTCGCATTCCTGAGGGCAGCGATGATTCCGGGTGCACGCACATACTTCACATCAAAGCATTGCATCAATTGGTCCATGATGAATTTCGTTTTCGTTGTGAAGGTTTGAATGGGTCAGTACGTATCATATCTATCTGTACTGTAACATGGTTACACATTGCGTGGAGACCGACCGACTCTCTGCAGGCATGGCCGGCCGCTGCAAACAAGCCAGTCTGAGTGCACCCGACGCGCGCTTCAATCACGCTTCATTCGCGGCGCTGCATTCGCGCTGGTCATGTCGAGTCTGGGGGACCGACTTTCTTCGCCATCCGTCCTCGTTCAGACATTTATGACCGTAATAAACAAAGTCCCATGAGTGCGGAGGAACTGAAGCTGAGTACTGCCGGAGCTAGCAACTGAACAGTCGGTCCAGGAATGGTTCCAGAGTAGTGATTGATGATCGAAGTTACTACTAACTTGAGTTACCTCCATGCATGCCGATGGGAGGTCGACCTGAACGGAAGCTCGAATTCCGGTGGCCTGGTGAGTGAACGGACGTCCGTCGTCAAGCGCCGAAATTCCTCAACAGGCAGGCGGTTAATTAAGTTAGTGCATTAATTAATATTAGAAATGGGTGCCATGTGTTGGACTCAGGAGGGCCGAACTGAAGCGCAGGCGGGGGTCGGCGGGTCCTCCTCACTCCGATCCTCGATCGATCAGTCAGGCACGCCAATTGCTACAAATGCTGCAAATCCCTGGTATCATTCCCTTCTACCTGGGCCTGGGATCATTCCCTTCTACAGTGGAGTTCACTTCTGCGGGACTGTTCAAGGCAGGCAGAGGACCAGAGGTCGAAAGCCATATTTTAAGAAAAGACGGACTGACAAGGTGCGTGCCGCATTTTTTTCTGTTATTGGGCGACACCAGTTGCAGTTGGGTCTCACTGCACTGCACTGCACGTCTGTTACTGGTGTGAAGCAACTGTAACAAGGGCTACCAGAATTGAGGAATAGAGCTTTCATTTTGTTTTGTTTTTTTTGTTTTTTAAACTTTAATGGCTGCTCTTGGTTTAACCTTTAAACGGGCCAGAGGCATGATTTCAAGCGAATTTCCTCCACAAGAAGAATGGGGAGGGCGTTACCCCCTCTAAGGCAAAATAGCCCATTGTGGTCAGAATTAGGAGCGTGAGGTCCGAAATGACCCTAAACTACCCCGTGTGATGGCTCAAGTGGTAGGAACCACTAAGTACATCCACTAGTTTGCCTTTGTTGATGAGATTTTTCAACTTTTCCCTCATATAAAGACAAGTGTGAGAAACAGTGAGAGCAGTTGAAATTATATTTTTTTGACAAAGCATGAATTTGCTATGAATTTTTGAAGTGTTCAATCCACTAAGAGTCTSTATCCACTAAATGTAAATCCACTACGCTCATCTTGTTCACCCAAAGCAATCATAAATAGTCATAAATATTTTCTAACAAGGTAGGCCTAAAAAATAATTCTTTACAATGAATTTCCACTAGTAAGTTGAAGACTCCTAATGAGGTAACTAATCAATCCACTGTCATATAAGACATGTATTGTGGCCCAAAATTTCACATACTGGAAAAAATCATAACAGGCTCATTCCCTAGGTAACCACTATGGGTCTTCCTGACCCAAATGGGCTACTATACCTTATACATTTTACTATGCAATTTTATCCCATCTCCCTTGATTTTCTATTTTAATAAAGTTTGGGGGTAAGGGTGCGGCAAAGTTGCATCATTTGCATGTTGAATTAATTGTATAAGTGGATAAAAACACGTCCTCGTTCTTTCTCTCCACTTGGCAATTGGCATGGGTCCATCTTGGTGGGTGCAATAATTTGTTGGATTCTTGTGAAATTTTCACCAAAGGTGTGTTTTACTATCAGCTTGATGCCTAAGAATTTCAGACCTATCCAAGTTGCAGTTAAAAAGTGTTGAGCTTTTGGGGTGAAGCATTAAAATATAAGTTCACAGGGTTCTCATATGTAGTTCCCGATGTTAAAATCCCGGTGAGTCTCACTTTTTCAGGAGTGTATACAGTGGGGAACACTGGAACACCGAGAAAAGTGAGACTCACTGAGAACTTCAACACCGGGAACTACAAATGAGACCCTTGTGGTAAATTGGGGTGAAATTTTTATGCATACTTGTTAACAAAATCTTAGACGTTTAAAGGCATATGTACACATGATTGCACTTGCAAACCTTTGTTAGTTTTGAACATTGCTTGTTGATGTATAAAAAATTTCAGCTCATTTGCACCTATCTATTATGGCTACTTGAAAGAATCATCCTTTTGAGACTTATATTTTTAAACGTGACTTAGATTGGTTTGAAATTTATAAGCCATCAAGCTAGTAGTAAAACACACCTTTAATAAAATTTGACAAAGATCCAAAAAATATTGCACTCAGAAGAGCCCCGGATGGCCGGATAGGCAATTCCCATATTATATGGCCTTGATTATGATCACTTACAATGAATTTTAATCCGCTCTTAAGGGGTATAATTTGTTTTAATGTAGAATAATCTTGTAGCCTTTTTAACAAGGAATTCAAATATGTTCTTATGTACATGAAATGAATATTTTTGAAGACGATAATAGCATTAAAAATCTAATTATATGAGTCAGTTTTTTTAGTACATGTATCATAGACCAAGCTAAGCAACTTTGGGGGCTTCCTAATAAAAATTTAATTTTAACTAGAGCAAACTTCTTTGTATGCATTTTTAGAAACTATGCATAGGTGTTTCAATTCTTCATATATCTTATGAGTTTTTTTTTCTAAAATGTATGCAATTCAATATTTTCTACATTTTTTTTTAAAGTGGTCTTCACCTAGCTTTTTGGTCGTTTTAACTTGATATAATTTTAATAAAAGCCGTCCTCTGAGCTGTTTTAATAACTATGACCCTTGTATATTATACAAGAATTGTGGACCCAGGGGAAGAGCCTAACCCTAAGTGGAAAGTGGCATGAAATCATGCCTGATTACCTAAAGACCCCTAAGTATGTTGTTCTTTTAACTCCTGAAGGTTCAAAATTTTGGATTGGCTTTTAAAAAGTTTTTATGGTGTCAAATTCTACAATAATATTTTGAAACTTCTTTCGGAAGTAAATTTGAAAATCTATAATTTCTAGATTCAAATTTAAAAAGAATTGATCACTCAAAATCATTAGATGAGATTTCGGTGTATAGAAGGTTGCGACTCTGCAAGTTCTCAGACTAAAAGGAATGCAAGAATTGTGCCACCACACCGCACTAACATGGTTGGAGTTCAGCCTCATCATTAAGTTAACTTTCTTTCAAATCACAACTATTTTTTTCTTCAAACTTCCATGGTAATGTGTAGGATGTCAGCACACTAYGGACATCTTTTTGTGTATCCACTTTTGGACTTTGTCCATTGATACTTTAAGTTATGTTATGATTGTTTGACTGAAAATGTTTCAAAATTGTACTCAATTTCCCCTCATATATCGTAGTTTAAGCCTCAAAGTGATCTTATCTCTTTGTCTTTGTATCATTGAGAGTTGCAAATATTCTTTTGTCTTTGCTTTTGAAGTGCGTTATGATCATGGGAGTATGGGACTCATCATGGATGCACAAACAATTATGGAATCCTCTTTGAATCAATCATGTGTTGACATTTCTAAGTTTGTTTCAGGAGGATGTGTGGGGAATATTTGCGGTACACTTTTGGAGGATGTTGGAAACAGAGTTAAAGCTTAATTTCATATTCAGATATCAATATTAGGCAATCCCAAGAGCCTCTTGAATGCACACCCATTGCAAAATCCTCTTTGCAAACACCTCTGTACTCATTAACCCCTGAACGTCATAKCTGATGTTTTCCTGACGTTGAGGAGCCAACTTTTCTGAAATTCAAGGTTCATCAAATGCTATAATCTGAAAACCCCAACGGTGGATTCTTTCAAAACTTGTACAATAACAGTGATCAAACAGTTGGCTCCCAAAATCAATGGCAAAGTCTTCAATAAATGAGGCAACTTCAAACTATTCCGGTTTCTGTTAAAAAGCTTGTTCAAGTTCCCAATTTTTGCTATTCAACCCCTGACATTCAGGGGTTAAGGTAGTCTGCTCTTAAAGCGATCATGCCTCAAAGGTACATTTTTCTTTCTTCAATGTACCAGCAGTGTACATTTCAAGAGGTGGTCGCTTTTAGTGACCATTGCATTACAACTTCAAAAATGTGTAACTAATTCCTTGAAGGTCCCAAAAATATGAAACGACTTGGGTTAGATGCCGATTCCTTTTTTCTTCCTATGAAAATTTATTGAAAATTGTTTCAAGGAGTTTAGCTTCCCTGAAAAACGCAATCGGCTTTTAAATGGTCGCTTTAAGAGCAGTCTACCTTAATATGAAACAAATTCCATGGGGTCTGTTTTGAATAATTATCATGATTGAAATGATAACCGTGAACAATTTGGATAGGCAAATTGTGGTTGCAACATGGTGTTTTTTGTGTATTTGACACATATGTCCAGTACATGAAATAAGGTATAAGTTGACAACACCTAAAATCCAATGAATAAGCAATTAAGCATGGTTCCCATTATTGTCTTGGAAAAGTTTTTGTGGAGTCTTATTGGTAGTCAAAAGAGGGAATCTAGATTCTAGTAGAATGTTTTTCTTGGACATTGTATGAACTAACTATGAATATTCAAAGTATTGAAAATTGGTGTTTCTAAAATCACCTCCCTAGCCCCTCATGAATAGTGAGAGTACATTTTAGGCAAGAAATTGTAGTGGTCRATTGTAGAAAGGGGTTGGAATTAGTTGTAGTTACCTTATAGTAGTGGCAAAAATTTGGCCTCATACAAAACAAATACTACAACACATGCCACCAACAATTTGGATAGTTATTGCATCCACCACTTCCTCAAGAAGCTACAAAATGGTCACATACAAGTGTTTCTTAATCACATGTGGGAATAGTGACCTTGTGGCACTTAACGGAGATCTATAATCTCTAAGTGGGAAATCCCTTGTACTTCATTCCTTGGATAATGACATTTATTCTTTGTAGAACATCATGACAATGAGTGGGTTTAGAGATGGAAATGGTTAGGAAGTAACGAAACATCCAATAAGATGTCGGGCATCCATTGGAAGTACTGCAACCTTGACCTCGACCTCTATATGTAACCATGTCTTGGTATTTTAATGCACCCCTATCTAACAGTCTCATGTGCTTCATTGAATTATACTATATTTAATCTAAAAATTCGAATGCAAATACATACATCTAGTAGTAGTACATTAATAAGCCACAAAATACATCTAGTAGCCTCAATTTCTCCCCCTCCCCCCTCCCCCCTCCCCCCAAACTCCTCCTGGTGGTGACCAGCCCTTTTGTTTTTGTTTTTGAAAAAGTGGCAGGATGGCAATCACTTAAAATTTGGTGAAGCATTTTATTTCTTCGTACATCCATCTTTTGTATCACAAAACACTTTTCAATCAAATTCATACACTTTTTCATCCAAATTTGACAATTTCATCCATATATTCAAATTGGATTGAGACTTTTCTAATGAAAAAAAATTACATTTATCTGGCAAAAAAAAAATTTCACTATGAAATGATGTTTTCTGGCTCCATTTCGCCCACACACACACACAAAAAAAAGGGCCGGTGGTGACCACTGATGACTGACCAGGCTGGGATGGCCTCGCTTGTTCCGACCAATTCCTCACCGTGATGCCAATCCCGAATGCGAGTGCATATTCCCCATTCACGATGGATGCTTAAACGTACCCAATTGACGGAGTTGGGAAAGGGAGCCTCCCCTCCCCTCCCCTCCCCTCCCCTCCTCTTGGCTCTCCCCCAATGACCAAGTTTGGAGGGCACAGCACTCTCCTCCTTGACTTAAGTTACCAAATGGGAGGCCAAAGTTGCAAGGGGGATGGAATCCATGGGAGCATCAGGGGAGCACATAACTTAACCCAACATAATTCTTAAGTTATTATATATTTGAGGTGGGGGAATCCTGAAGGACAAGTGAAGGGTCGAGTCTGTAGTACCCCAACGAGCTAAATGCAAATGTGTTTTTGCCCGTGTTTTAACCTTGGGAAAAACAATGGAACTTTTTATTTCTCACCCTTAAATTTTTATGCAGATTTTGACTTCATATTTGCAATCAGAAGTCCCAAATTAGTTAGGATAGGTGTTAATCACAAGATTATTACGGCACAAAATAGTTTTGTTTTTTATTTTTACATTCACCCATTGTTACACCTCTGCATTTAGCTCGTTGGGGTACTATAGACTCGACCCAAGTGAAGCCCCCTGCACAGCGGAACTGAAACAGTCCCATGAGTGGGCGGCCGGGGCAGCAGCAGAAGTCTGATCTGCAGAAACACTTTTCTACAGGAACAGGGAAGGCTGTCTGATCAGACCACCTTGAAGTTGGAAAACTCAACTTCACTAACTTACTCCAGAAAAAAATGAGCTCACTACTGAAGAAGGACATCAGACAGAATCATTCATCATCTTCTTCAAAATTCAGTACAATAAACATTGAGTTTCGACATAAATTATAAAAAATGGAAGTACAGATGGAAGTAGCTGGACGAAGAATTTACCAGAATTTTTATTTTTTATTTTTTATTCTTTTATTTTTTTGAACCCGGAGGTTATTCCAAGAACAAACAGCAGAAGCCGAGGGCAAGCCCTGAAGAAGAATTACCAGAAAAGGTTTGAACAAGCATTGATAAGTTAACCCCTAAATGGTTTTGATTATGTTTTCACCAAAAACGTTCCAAAACTGCCATTTTTAATACAAGTACCAAATTTTAGAAAAAAAACATTTTTTGAAATATGTAACTATAGGATCTCGTCGTACGCTGGTTTGAAAAGATGTGGAAAAAATTTCAGAATAATCCACCATGTAGATTGCAAGATATTAGAGTTTGAATTGACAAAAATCATTTTTTTGTCACTGCAAAAAATTGGGCAGCTGCACTTCACAAGCTCACATTTGTATGAAAAAATGTCCAAAATGGTGTTTACTCTTTGGATTCATTCTTCAAGGCAAGTTGGTTATACACTTGAAAATTTTCAGATCATTTGGAATTGTACAACATATAGGAAAAAAATAGTAAGCAAAAAGAAGTAGAAAATGATTCAAAATACTAAATTGTAAACAATTTAATTAAGGAATTGAAAAATGCCAATCCCAGTGGTTAAAATATTGTAATAAACAATTTACACCTACCATTTTCATTTTTTCCAAAAATATTAAAAATTGAATGAAATAATGGATTTCAAACTTTTTGCAGAGCAGAGATTCTATAATTATCCACAAACTACCCAAAACTAGAAATCCTCGTAACTTTTGACTCTATGATCAAAATAGAATGATTCAAAGCTTTCCACTTAGATAAAAATCTAATGAACCAATTTCAAATTTTTAATTTTAAGAAAAGTAATTTTTAAAGAAGTTTTTTTTCTGCCCGAGCTACCTGCCGAGCAATGAAAACTACACATCATACAATAACTTTTGAACTATGTAGTCAAAAGTTATGAAAACTATTGGGTCTTGAAGGTACTCCTTGGGAACATATTTTGTGAAAATTTTAAAGAAAAATGATAATAGCTCCATTCGTAGTGAGCTGCCTGAAATCGCTATGTTGCCAAAAAACGCAGTTTGGACATTTAGGGGTTAACAACTAAACGCCTCACTCCTTTTCTAAGTTTTTGCACATGTTTTGCCTATAGCTTTGTACAAAAATATCATTTACAAGAATTTCATGAGTTTAGTCATTAAGGAAGGTTTGCGTTTATACTCCATTCTATGGATGGTTTTGTAATTTTTAGGCAAACCGTTTTAAAAATTCATAGAAACTACAATTTTAATCGGAAAGTTGTAATTCCATTGAGGTTAGATTCGTGAAACAAGTGCACTCCTCTGAAAAATATGTGCCCGCCCCTCTTGGAGTTTGCCCRAAGATATTTGGATTGCTAATTAAGGTGGCTATAGGCTTGTTTACCTTAACACTTTAGGCTTAGGGTGCCCTTTTTGGACTCATTTGCACTCAAGTCATAGTCGGTCTCCAGTGGAAAAAATCAAATAAACTATATTTTTTCCTGATTTGAAAGCGAGGAAGGAATGAAAACTTATTTTGTTAATCATTTGCTTTGGTTTCTCATGAATMTATGGACAAATGGAATCTATTTTTGTCAGGTTCAAATTCCCTGTGGCTCACTCTTAGATTCCCTCCTTGTGGATTCTATATCCATTCATGATCACTATATGTAGGGTCATTAGATGCACAATTTGTGTGCCCTCGTATTTTGTTCAGACCTTGCTTTGAGGTGGACCATTGGCTTTGAATTATTTTCAAAATTCAAATTAAAAAAAACAAATAATGGCATGCTTGCCTCCACTAGGAAAATTTTCAGCCCTATAGAGGATTGTTAAGACTTCATTTTCGGCACCCCCGCAATGCTGATACAGAAAAATAAAAATAAAAATATATATATTTTTTAAATATTAAAAAATAGTCAATTTGATGCGGCCCTGACTTGGCACCAATAGTGCCACGACAGATTCCAAATTTTGAAAAATAAAAAATAGTAATTTATATTTATTGTTGTGTGTAATTGTACAAAACTCGGCAACTCGCAGTCTCTTGGAGGGATGAAGATTTTCTTAATGTTAAAGGATTAATATCCCATACTTGATCAACCTCATGTTTACCGAGCTGCCATGGAGTTCCCACATGAGCCCATCTATGAATCAATGTCAGAAAAATGGACCCTCAAGCGAAGTTGGCCACCACAGGAGTGACCTTGAAATGAAGTCAAGGTAGGCAAACCCAATACCAACCATTGACCTAATACCACCCAAATGTAGGGTTATCATTGATTCAAGAGTGAGAATCTATGACAATGGTAAATGCCTTAACTTCAATTATTGTGAAGTTAAGGCATATACTTATGTCATAGATTCTTATTCTAGAATCAATGATAACCCTACATTTGGGTGGTATTAGGTCAATGGTTGGTATTGGGTTCGCCTACCTTATTTGATGTTTGTTTTGACAATTGGTTTGGGTTTATTGAACCCAACCAAAGCAGTCGTAATTTGTAGTGGTCTTCACGTTGGGCGTTAAGCACAGATGAATTCCAATCGTAATTTAATTTAAAGTTGAATCATCCACCGCAATTGAAGTGAAGCTAATGACTGATACCAACTAAGGTAAATCACCCCATTGCAATCAGAATTGGAGTAGGCCCCATTGTGGTCAAAATTGTAATGGTGGTGTACATTTGAGAACTCCATGGCAGCTAAGGGCCGCTTCAGACTATGGCCGTCCAAGTCGAGAGGCCATGGGATTGAGTGGCCAAACTTTGGTGAGAGTCCAAGGAAATGAGCAATAAATAGGCCATAAAAACTAGGAATTAGAGCCTTTGGCCGGCCATAGTGTGAAGCCTCCAAAGGCCAAAGTCCAAGCTCAAAGTCCAAAGCTACTCCATTTTTTCAATTTATATCCTTTCTCTCTATATTAAAATCCATCCAATTTTTGAATTTTTTCGTGAATTGTTACCCATGTGGCAATTTTTGCAAGTGGTAGGTTATAAAACATGAGAAAGGAGTCAAAAATGACCTTGGAAAAAAAATTACAGCATTGGCGTCAAAATAACAAAATAACAAAATAACAAAAGGGAGGGGACATCCTACCTACTACTACAAAAAAACACTCATTCATTCTGGTCCAATCTAACGGCAGAGATATTGACAGTTTTTAGTATTTCTAATTTTTTTTTCTTGAAAATTCGACGGACTCTCGATCAGAGTTTGGGTTGGACAAAAATGGCGACCCAAACTTTGATTGAGAGTTCGTCGCCATGTAAGCATTTAGTTGCCATGTAGGCAATTTTGAGGGCGATGGACTGTGGACTGTGGACTGTGCCGCGTAGTGTGAAGGGTCGAGAGGCCAAAGTCTTGGGTTTCTGAAATGTGATTGGCTGAAATCGACGGACTCTCGATCTCGTGCCGTAGTGTGAAGTGGCCCTAAGCTTACGGTAATTTTCAAACTTGAATAAGTTACCGCAATGTCCAACCTGTCGGTCRGTCTCTTCTGAATGATCAATGCTTGGAATGCCAGCTTTCTGGAGGAGGGCGGGAGCCCCACTGTCTTTCTGCAGTGAGTCCCCACTCTTCCCATTCATGTGAAATATAAAATATAATTTCAATGGAATTGGTCCATTTGGTTTTTAAAAAAGAAGAAGAAGACGAAGCATAAAAAAAAATGTAAATATAAGTTAAAATTCCTGTCTGTACCAGAATATGCTTTATTTATTTATCTATCTAGTTTTCTTTTTTTAAATAAATCAGAAACGGAATTCCATTGCAAGGGCAAAGAGTAACTTACAAGACCGATAGCCACAAGTGGGCTGCGCTGCTTTTAACTTACACTAAACAGTGAAATTAGGTTGCCTTTACAATTAGGTTGCCTTTACAATTAGGTTGCCTTTACAATTAGGTTGCCTTACCCCAAGATAGTTACTCTACAAGCCAGCAAAGTCAACAAATATTTCTACAAATACTTCCATTTGTACACATGGAGGTTCATGAGTCCCAACTACACCAATAACTAATTCAAAAGTAGTGCATTCTTGTACAATAAGGTAGAACCACCCATTACCGACCAATGCCCCATAGCTAACCATAGGTTGATTTATTTCCAACCAAGGCTAGAATGTTTTTTTTTTTCATCTTTTCAAGGTTGGGATTAAAAGTTCATGACACATGTCCCAACTTAGTGCGCAAGAAAGTTGGAAGCAGTTAGTGGAAAAGTAATTTTTCGGGTGATTGGAATTGGAAGAGTCTAAAGATTGGCAGTGGGTCTAGTGCACTTTTTGCCTTTATAAATTCATAATAATTTCAATTCAAGAATCTACTCATTGAATGTATAAAAAAGCTTGCTTTTTTCTTTTTAAACGCAGATATCTTACAATCTATGCAGTCAAAGTTTGTGAAAATTTTCATACACATTCATATACTAGTCTAGTGCAAGATCCTACGGTTAGATATGCAAAAAATTGAAAATTTTGAAATCTTTGCACCTTGCAATAGAAATGGCATTTTTGAATGGATTTTGAGAGAAAAAAAGGCCTTGGGACTTTAGGGGTTAAAGACCATGTCATTTCCATTTTAGGAGAGTCTACATGGGCGGTTCTAAATGCCCGCTTTTTTTTAGAGCCTCCTACCTAACTATAGGAGTTATTGGTTTTGCTATTTGTTTTTGTTTTTTTCATTTTGGAGAAGGAGACAGTTGTTGGCCAGGGCAAATTGACCCCCTTATTGCCATGTCAAAAGCTAAATGTAAAAATTGCCCCATATTTTGTGTTGTGTCAATTTTGTATTTCTTCATCTCCCCTAGCTAACTTAGGGCCTACGATTACAAATCTGAATTCAAAATTTAAAAATATTATCATATGTGTTTGATAAAAAAATCCAGTGTTTTCTTTAGGGGTAAAAATGGGGCAAGAAGGGGGTCAATTTGTTCTAGCCGCTAGTTGTTTCTTCAATACTCATGTGATACTTGGGTGATACTTGGTGATATTTGTATGAAAACTAGGTGTGATTTAGGTGAAATTTGGCTATTGTTGTTAAAGGATAGGAATAATGTGACTATTTTAAAACTGCAAATCAAAAAAAATTCTTAACAGAAAATAGCCAACATCTTTTAGTTGTAGCCAATTTAAAAGAAATTGTGCTTAAAACAACACCGGAGTTATATCAATCATAATTGACATATTCAAGCAAGTTGGCATTGCTTTTTTCATTCAGGTTTATTCATAGATTAGTATTTCTTTGTTTTTCATAAACAGATGGCTCATTATAGATTACAATTTTGTCATGCAGCATGGTGAACACATCATCCAAAAATAATGGAGACTGATCAGTTTAAGTTAAGTTAGCTCCTGGCGAAACAAAAGCAAGCACCTCAACAATCCAATAAAGGATGGACTGGTGACCTTGGAAATCATCCGTTTTGAATGAACTGGTTGTTCCAACATAATGTCCGGTTATTTCTTCTATTTATCATACAAAATAAAAAAAATTTAGTCCTTTGTACCGGTTTTTGGCCGATGTTTCTAAAGTGCAACAGGTTTTTTGGCCAAATCTACCAGCTAACTTTGAACTAGCTGCCGGTTCTTCCCGGACATTGATTTTGATACTATGGGAATCACTAGTTTCAAATAATCCAAAAGTACTGATTGGAAGTCAAATTATTGTAGAAGATCTCCCATCTCCACACAAAATTTTGAGGATGAAAAGTTGCACTTCTGTCCTACACATATTGATTATTTATCATCCATCGGTTGCAAAACGTCTGTCTCAATGTGCAAAGGTTAACCTTGGAAGGGCGGGCCCATGAACACAAATTTCACAATCCTTTCCCTCTATTTGTTTGATGCCATTTGCAATGTAGATATGAATGAATTTTTCAATATTTATTTTTCAGAGATGAAATCAGATATCCTCAAGGAATCATGAAAATTTCAATTTTTTGGTAACTATAAAATTGAAATTACTCGAACATTTTAAGAAAAGAGTGAAGAAAATTCATGTCAAATATGAATTATGGATCGCTCAGTAAATCTGAAATTTTCATTATAAAATGAAGTATATTATAGTTTCTAACATCATGGTATAAAAATAAAGTATTACCATGTCATTTGAGATTAGAAAATCAACATACCATGGTCATAGCTCCAAATTTCAAATTTCAATAAGATATTGACTTTTTCAATTTTTTTTCAATTTTTTAATTGAAGCAGAAATTGAACTTGATAAACTTCATTTCAGTAGCAAGTCTCAAATTCAAAAAACATCATTTTAAAGCCTAAACTTTACAGCAAGTGTAATGAGCAAGAAGGAGCCAAAAGATACTACAAGGGTGATCCAAGGATTTAGTATCCTCTTCTTTAGAAATTCAATAATACCATAATGAGAGAACAATTAATACCGATACTATTCACTAAAAGTGCATTCAAGCAACTCTACTTTTAAATTGGATGAAAAAAAGTGTTTTTTTTCCATCTTGTAGTCCTAACTAAAGTCATCCAAAAGACACAACATGTCCTCGGCAATGTTTCAAGGTTAAACAAGAACTAGGTTACTCCATAAGTGTCCCCCAATAGTCCATGCAAAGTGGCATAACAACATCTTGTAGAACTTGCATATTGTATTGGTCTTTTTTGGTGCAACTACTTACATAAAACATTCCATTGTGGTTAGAGTTAGGAGTTTACCCTATTGCTGTTACTTAAACTTTTTAATATTTTTCTCACATAAAGACAAGCTTGAGAAGCAGAGAAAGCAATTGAAATCATATTTTGAGACAATGTATGATTTTGTTTTGAATTTTTGAAGCGTGCTGCCCAGAAGAGGCTCTAGATTGTCCCCAAAACAATAAAAATTGTATCCGTAATGCTCATATCATCCACCTAAATTAGTCACAATTTTTCTTTACATGGAAGGCCTAAAAAGTCAGTTCCTATAATGAGTTTATACTAAAAGTTGAAAGTTTTATTGAAGTGACCAATCACTCCATCACTGTCATCCAAGAAATTCTTTGTGACTCAATTCTCATTTATTAATTCCCCKTTGGAGTGGGTCATTCCATAGATGTTTGTCATTGATTTTTTTTGCCTTAATCCCTAAAAACCCAAGGAATTCGGTCAAAATACAAATGTTATAAAATATAAGTTCTGTAACTTTTTTTAAGTTTGCACCAAAGAAGATAATGTGAAGCACAAAAATTAGAAAGTATCCATGTGGTCAAAATTATAAATTGTTTATGGATTCTCTTCAAATGAATTTTGAAGATATAACTTCAAAAATTCACAAAAAATGCAATTTCTATCTTTAGTACTTGATATTTTATTTGATTGGTCAAAATTGTGGTTTCTATTGATTTGCAAAAAATTGCACAAGATCTTGTAATGAGAACATCAACACTCTCCCCAAATAGTAAGTTTTTAAACACTAGGAAATTCTAAACACTTTGTGCTATTTCTTTTATAATTTTTGTTTGATTGTAGCGATTTTAATTTTGAATATAAAGATTGAAAGAAAACCCAATTTTTTCAAAAAAAAAAAGATGTTACAAAATTTTTTTTATTACAAAGAGTCAGGCAGCGACCAAAAAATGGTTGCTTGAGCGCTTAGGGGTTAATGGGTTGTTTTAACTTACTAAAGTTAGAACAAAAGTAATTCCATTAATTTATCTATATTTCAAAAAATATTTGAATTTAGTATCAAATCATATTTTACTGCACTTTCAATGACTATATCTTATGTTTTGTTGTATAGACAATAATCTTGTATTCTTGTGCATATGATAAAGTATTAACCATAAAAGTTGTAAAATAGGACCAATAGATCATTCAAATCAGTTCCCACACTAATTGATATTTTTCAATAAAGTTTGAAACTCAGAACTTGAAATTCCTTCTAAAATTTGTTTAAATAATGAATATTTGAAATTTTACCAATTTTTTGGTTTCTTCAAGCTTGAAATGCTAATTTCTAATTATGCTAATTTTTCAAGATTTTTGTTCTACTTATTTAATCAGATCAAGCTAATAGCTAAGCAACAGAAAAGTGTCGTTTTCCCCACAACCCTTCCAATCATTGTCTTTGCAGCTTGCATTGAATTGCCTCAGCTTGCTTGCTCAGTCCCAAATAGAATCAAATTAAACCCATATTTTATTATTCTACTGTTATCCACAGTTGCACATGACGCATCATGCATCAATCCCCAAGCTAGCGGCGTAGCAAGCCACAACAATTAATAACAGAAGTACTTCAATCTGGGTCCCATTGATCAATCTCCGAATTCGAAGCGGCTGAACTGTTGTACAATCCCGAGTGCCAATGCAGAACGATCATGCATTATCCTCAATTGTCATGTCAGGAAGGGAGAGCCATACCACGTGATCGATCGAGGCTTTGCTGCGCGCACTTCCAATCGATCGAAGTTCCGTCAACAATTAAGTCTCCCGAGTTTCCTCCACTCATGGCTGACGGAGACTCATTCAAGGGTCAAATTTGAGATGTAATTAAGTAGTACGAGTGTGTACGCATGAAGGTTCAGATCGGCAATACAAAAGAGACCATAACAGCCTTGAAAGGAGCTACAAACACCTTGCATTCAACCACGAAGAAATCAGGGTAAGTTAKACCTRAACYTCTTTAWTCCGACTACTTAGRGTTCCCAAAAATGACTTTRATGACGCAGTTTGATTGTTTGACTAGTGGTGTTCCAGGAATCAATAATAGTGTGACAAGTTTGTCAGATGAACAATCTTAAATGTTACTTTAAAAAGTCTTTCTAAAAAGAAGGTTTGGATGTATAGTAGAAGATGCTTCAAATCTCTGACATCTTTTGTTAGTTCATATCCTCTTACATCGAGAATGAAAACACCAACTAACTTTACCATGAGCAAGAGCAGTTACCTACAACAAGAATGCATCTGGACGTACTCTGGAGTGAAAAAATTGTCAGTGGGTGGCTAACTCTGATCCAGAATCTTTCGGGAGATGGAGATTGGCGGAGAAAAATATTTTCTCAGCTCTGAGACGATGTCTGAAGTTTCGTTTTTTCAGTTACCGAATTGTGCTTCCGAAAAACCTACACAAGCCAGCACCCGAATCTTTTTGTTACAAGCAAAGAGCCACCGCTACAAACGTAGGTCTGTCTTTTCTCATACAGAAAAAAGTAGTAATCAGATTAGCTCTCAGTGAATAATCAGCCGGCACTTGTGTTGAGGTTTTGGACTGATTATTACGAATGCGCGTGGATTAGATCGGCGGATTAGAACGAGCAACCTGGTTGCGTTTCGACGAATGGCAAGGGCTCTGGCATGTGAAGCGCACTGTAGTTGCAGCGACAGATGCCAGGGTTGGGTTGCAGATACAGTTGCCAATCTGAGCAATGCCAGTTCGTGTATTTTGAAGAGAGATTCTAGGACTCAAAAATCATGCAGTGCTGAATTTGAAACTTGTCAACAGCCAGCCAGAGTCCTCGTGGGTGAAAATACTACTGTAGACAACAAAGACTTTGTGGGTGAAAGCTTGAACTGGGACACTCCAGGCTACGGAAGTCCCGGGAAGAATTTACTGCACGCTTATGACCACTCTATCCAGTTGATAAAACATATTTTCATGATACGGATCAACATCATTTGGACATGATTAGCGTCTTAAACAGTCTAATGAACATTTGCGAGATTYATGTGAAYTTTGAACTAGGGTTTAGGATTTCCATCACTCACAGATGCAATTTAGAACGGACGACGATGAGGTTGGGAGTTCCGTTGAAAAAACCTGAGTTCTAGTTCTCACATTACTCCWATGCCACAGAAACTGTGATTGCTGGCATCCCCCTCATCGATGGGGCTGATTACCCTAATTAAACCGCCAGCTTCTTGTTCTTGAGGCTGCTGTAGCATCAGCCGGCTCCTGTCAATTACGGAGCAGTTCTCACGATCTTAGAAGGGAAGGCTTAGCAAGGCAGTGTTAGCGTGTTATACAAAAAATTTACAGTAAATGCTGGGATTGTAACCTACAAAATTTTGGAGTTCCTAGAATTCTCGAAACCCTAATTAAGGAAATGAATACACAGAGTGTTCATAACACATCCTTAAGTTCTTCTACTAATGAGCACACCCATCTTATATTCATGTACTACGTAACATTTATATATAAGAAAAATCGATATGAATTTGATCCAATCAACATTGGCTGAGAGTGGTGAGCAAGGGCATGCTACTTTTGCTTCCTCACAAGTATCAATCCAAAAGCTCCTATCAAGGGGCTCTTAAGTGATTGATGTCAGGCTAGGGGCATCCTTCTGTGAAATTCTTGAACTCAAGATGTAAGGATGTATGTCAGAGAAAGAAAATATCAGAGGATCGGAGCAACTTGGATACCTCGAAGCTTCCTTGAATTAGCGGACGGGCTTTCAAGGAAGTAGGGTTTCCTTTCAACAATGCTATGGTTTCTGTTGTCCTCCATCGTAAAAATTGGCGGAAATCAATCCAAATCGAGCAGGCAGCAGCATTATAAACATTACAGCTGCTGGCATTGTATCACGACCTTGATATGGCTTGACATGTTTGTCAAAAAAACGCACCACCGCCAGATTCAAAGTCTGCAGCAAGTGCACGTTGAGGCGTAGCACAACCAGCATCAGATTTGGCAGGTGCCCATACCGATAATGATGGGAATCGAATCGTTTCCAGAGGAAACATCTTCTCAGAGTAATGAAAGTTTCTTCTCCAGCCTTAGAAAATCCAAACCATTCGTCTTTTAATTTCAATCTGCAAGACATTATTTCCTCAATCGTGGATGACTCGATCAAACCCTGAACAGAGAGAAGTGAATCAGAAACAAAGTGCAAGACTGGATTCCTCAAGAGGTCTTCGATTCTCAAACAAGAATTCAGAAACTCAATTTCAGGGCAAGTATTTCCGACGAGAAGTTGGGGCTCACATTGGAAAGAAGGAAGAGTATTTTGCATTAATTTGAATTGGAAGTCTGGAACCTTCACATCCCAAATGCATCCGGGGCAGAACTCATCTTTTTGAGCTTCGAGTACTGTAGATTGCACTGCACATTTCACACTTACTACTGTACTGTACAGTACCATCCAATAAGTCTTCAAACCCCACTTTGAAGTCCTTTAAACTTTTCCTTTTAAGCTCAATTTTAAGAATATCCTATCAAAACTATCCTATTAAATCTATTGCTCTATAGAATCTTAACCAACATGTGAAATTTCAATGTCCAAAAATAGTAACTCCATTTTTGGTGAATTATTTTATTCATCTTGCCAACAACCTAATCTGCCATGACTATTGCAGCCGTATACACACCCTTATATGGCTTGTTACGATTTAAATCTTCTTAGTTGAGATATTTGCCGGTTTGAGCTTTGGTTATGTGCCATCGTGCATGTTTGAATTCAAGTTCAGAACACACAATGATCTAAACTTACGATGAGTTGTGTCCCTGAGCATTTGATCTATGAGTTTGTGTCCTTGGAAGGCTCTGTCGAAATCGGTATGTATGTTATTCAGAGATTTGGCAGTAATTGACTTCTTGTATGTTTCTTCAAGTCATACGAATCCGATATTCTCTGAAGCGGGGTGATTGCTGTGTAAAGTTAGCTCATGGTTTTGTTAATGCGATGCACGAAACCCGTGACTGTGACTATTGGTGGTGATGATATGCAGAATCCGGTAAGCTCAACACATGGGGTTCYACCACAGAGCTGGGACAGTGCTACCTTATCTCTGGAAAACAGCAGGTGAGTGGCATCGTTGGAGCGTTTTGCAATCACTTGGAGATGGATCATTGTGTGTCCGGCCTTAGCTTCTACTTTTAGGAGTAATGGTTTCCGGTGAATGGTTATAAATATATTCTCGGTGTTGGTCTTGCAGCTGCTGCTGGATTGTTTAGAAATGGATAAACAAGAAAGTTGATAGCATGGAATTTGCAGGCGTGGTATGTGACATTATAGTACTACAGGCAGCTACAGGCTGTGGAAAGCTTGTSATAGCAGACTCCTGGGCTAAGCAGTAGTGTAGCTTCTGATGGTGGGACTMTAGGGATCTATCAGTTGAGACTTGATATACGACCTGGCTCATCTACCCGAGTGGTCTTGGGTTACAGTTTTCAGTGCTGATGCATGCCAACCGCGCAACCATGGAACAAATTAACAAGTCTAAATTGCTGAACACTACTATTAGGGCAAAGATTGTGGTGCAATTAAGCTTTGTGACTCTGATCTACAGTTATTACTGTTGGCATCGTGATGACTGGAGGGGTAGAAACTGCACATGGAGATGACTCACATTCCGGTTGTTCATACCTGCCCAGGAAATTCCTGAGCCTTATCCACTGCCAACGGAGTCTCCTATTGTTCAAGCGGCTGGAGGTTGGGCACATTGTGCAGCTGTTACAGGTATTTGCTCCTCCCTCCTACTTTAATTTCGAACCGACCTAGTGGGACAATGATGGACTCAAATTCAATTTCCTGCGACCTGTGACACTTAAGATTACGTTAATTTGAATTAGTAATGTGGAATTTCTAATGCTTGGCTTGCTTATTTGGGCTGTTTGCTTCATTTTCTTTCCTTTCCATTCACTTCCTCATTTAGGAACTGTTGGCACTGTGGCCTGGAAAAGTAGAAAGTATTGTAGTTGGGGCTGGTAATGTAAGGAAGATCACGGTTTTCTTAAGCGCCAAATTCATTTTCTTGCAATCATTGGCTTTACTGGAAATCATTTCAGTACTGGGGCTGCTATTCTCTATTTTCATGGCAGATGCTCTTCGTTAACTCAACGGTATTATTCAGAAAGTCGAAGAGGCATTGCGAAACCCTGCTGCCTTTTAAATGCCCTGTGCATATCTAGAGCTGTAGAGTAGCAATCATCTAATCAGGTCAAGAGAAGCTTATTTTCAACGAGGTTAAGAATGTAGACCGCAAGTTTTACGAAGGCCTGATCATATTACTTTGACTTGCAAACTTTATGGCCTGAGAACAAGGTACTTTGTTTGTGAGGGAGTTTTGGAGTTTACTGAATACGGAWTTTCCTGTTCCCACTTCCTATCAAGGCCTTGGGTGGACAGCTAAGTGTCCCTAGAGTGGAAGAGCCACTCTCGTTCCCGTGCACTTATTTTGAAGTTTTGAATTACGTATGGCAGCGGGAGATTATCCCTCACTGCACAGCTCAGATTGCTTATGCAGAGAGTGGAGCGACTGTCAAGCTTTTGAGAAACTCCTGAATTCAGCTCACCGCGTGGATTACCTGTGTCTCTGGACGACAGGATGAGCACGGTGGGTGAAGCTGTTAGAGACGATGCCCTCTTGATTGTAAGGAGAATAGACAGTGAAGAAATCTATTATGGGTTAGTCGAATCAGTAGGATTACTGCACTTCATTCACGTACTCTTGCTGAATACAGTGGAGTAGAGTACAGTGTAAATCGTTAGAGTGATCTGTTTTTTTTAAGCAATTTGGCGCGATTGTCATGCACTAGTAGCTAATGAGAGATTCCGATGTAGTTCCGGAAACGTTGYTTTCCGTAGAGCTTTTCTTACAGGGCTCCTTGTGTGCTACCTTAYGAACTGTAGCGACCAGCTCGTTACATGGACTTCTTGATCGTTGACCTCWTACTTACTGTAACTCTTCTTCGAAGGGTTTCTCTTTAGTCGTTGCAGGCTCCTTGACTTTTGCTACTGATGCAGCTTATGCTAGCCCAAATTACCAATTGTCAATGGGTAGATTGCTGCTCAGGTGACACTGAATGTATGTAGAGAATGTAATAGGGGTACATTTCAGGGGGGGGTCCTCACCTGAGAAGCACTAGCTTGTCTGAGTTTCTAGATATTTTTCTTTTCTTGTGAAGTGTTTTTTGGTTTTTGTTATACGGCAATCATAACATGTGTACCGAGCTTGTCGATTATTTCTTTGGTAACTGCAGGAAGTTCGGAACACTTGTTGAACACTCTGCTGATCTTTTGCGGTCTGTCTRAAAGACACCTTGTAATAYAATGTAGGGTGTGTATTTAGTACTCTKGATTGCKAGCCGCGTTAATACTAGCTCTCWGCATAYTTRCTCCTCATCTTATASTGTGTCTCAAAGGTTACTGCAGTGCCTGATRATGTTCATGGTTCTCGRTCATCTTCTAGTTTCTAGATAGACCTAGTGAAATATAGAGTCTGAMAATCTGGTAATCCATTTAGGGAAGACTTGCTGAGGGCAATCTAATATTTAYTACAGTTATCTACATTGACTGCACACTCRCAATTAGTGTGAAGTATCTTCCTCAAGTAKATGCATTCTCACTACTGAGGAAGAAAAGATCGTAAGAAAATCAGATTCATCACGTCGTGAATGCATGATATGAAAAACTTAGTACTGGTGCTAACAAGCAGTTTCGGAATCTTGTGAAGGTTGTGTATAACATTGTCTTCTTTTCAGACCGCTTGACCAGTATTGCGTTTGTGGGTGCAGGAGAAGGTGAAGTTTTCACTTGGGGCTGGAGCGAGTGCGTTCCCAACGTGAAGCCCAATCTGGACGAAAGTGAGCAGCAGGGGGACGAAACAGCACCTGCAGGTGCTCCTAGCACAAGCTTACAGTTATCTCCCAGGAACAACGTGGCTGCAAAACCTTCTTCATCTGCGCCTACATTACGTACTAGTGGGGGGTTGTCAGCCAAACAGAGTGGACGGCAAAACCATCGGAATTTGACATGTAAAACCACTGACAATAAAGGTGTAGAAGAAATTCTCAAAAAAAGGAAGGTTGTTAGCTTTGAAGATGGAGGATCTCCTGTAAGTCCTACCGCAGCTGAAGAAAATGTTTTTGCACCACCGTGTTTGGTGAATCTGGATCCAGGAATCAGGATCAGTACAGTAGCTGCAGGYGGACGTCACACATTGGCTTTGTCAGGTAGATTTCTTAATTTCTGTATAAGTTTTCTAACTTTTTCTGAAGTTTACAAAATGAACTGTCCGATGTATTGKTAGGAATGTGGTCACCTGTTACCCAGTCATTCGGTGGCTTCGAATTCCTTGTATACTGCAGTCTGTCTAATACTGCATATAATTCTCTTTCGATCTTGGTAGTTGGAGCTTAGATTTATATGATTTTCGTACATGTTTTAGCATGTGTTATCGAAATGATACCTAACCTCGGGATGTCTGGCAATAGATGGGGGTCAACTTTGGGGTTGGGGTTATGGAGGCGAGGGTCAACTTGGATTGGGCTCCCGCATGCGCATTGTTTCATCTCCGCAGCAAATCTCTTGCTTTAATTTACCAGAGAGTGGTATGGCTAGAAATGGAGCTTCTATCCATGGGAGCTTCATCAAAGCAATCGCTTGTGGAGGCCGCCATAGTGCCGTCGTTACTGGTACAAACACAATCTGCTTATTTCATAGTTTATATTCTTCTCCTTAAATTAGTAGAAATGAACGGCTGTGCAACTGTTCAATATCTATAATTTCCTCTATTTAAGGGATGAGTGAGTTGTTATCATCTGGACATGGCACATGTATGCAGCCTACTGTTACTGGACAAGTCTATATCAGAGAAATTGATGTGACTGGTCCTCCATCTGTTYATAGCATTACTTTCATTAGTGGGCATTAAAAACCTTCCTCGTATTACCTGGATATGTCGATGCATTGAGAGTTTGAGACCTGTCCTCTTAACATTTTCACTTCTTGGATAAATATGCAACCTTGAGACGTGAAAT
Source organism: Pleurozium schreberi (assembly GCA_006891605.1). Taxonomy (NCBI): domain Eukaryota; kingdom Viridiplantae; phylum Streptophyta; class Bryopsida; order Hypnales; family Hylocomiaceae; genus Pleurozium; species Pleurozium schreberi. The sequence continues at coordinate 28,816 of VACF01000620.1, forward strand.
TTCTCGACTGACGATGGAAATTGGTAATTAATAACAGATTCTGGAGCTTTGTTAACCTTTGGATGGGGTCTCTATGGTCAGGTTTGTTCCTAAGCTTCCATCCTAGTTATCGGTGTTTCAGCAGGAACAAGAGATCATCTTGAGAAGATTGGTCTGTTTCTGTCCTTCCCCGTTTTCTGAGACATATGAGTTCGTTCAACCACTCATTACCTCCCTTGCTGTCAAAGTTGAGCAAATGCTGAGAAAGTACGAAGTTGTATGTCATCTTTTATGTTTATTCAGATGACGAGGAGCTTGCTTTCGAAAATGAAAGCATTTGAATGTTCTTGTTCTTCTGTTTACCGACTAAATTCAGAAGATATGAATCAGGCAGTTTGAGGGATAAAGCTGGTATATTACCCTTGTTGGCAGGTTGGTCAAGGCAGTACCGAAGATGAGCTGAGCCCTTGCCCTGTKTCATCATTGGGTGGACTTAACGTCGTAGGGATAGCAGCAGGCTTATGGCACACTCTCTGCATTACTGATATTGGAGATGTATATGCTTTTGGTGGAAATCAGTTTGGCCAACTTGGCGTGGGTGGAAACACTGCAGAGGTTGCCTTCAATTCCTCAGGCCTATGATTTCTTCTGCACTCCTCCCATCTAAGTTCCCTTATCAAAAATATTTCGGTTTCTAATTGTCCTACGTTGTAACCCTTTTGACCTTGCTCTCGCATATGGTCTCGCTTGATATCTTTAGGCTCGTTCCTCTCCTAGGCCTGTGCTACCAGAGTTTGCAACACATTTGGTGCCCAACTTGTTGTAGCTCTTATAGCTCGAGAGAAGTAKCTTTCTAATAAGTTAATCAGGAATTTTATTTGACCGTTCCATGAACGTCCCTGCAGGTTCTGAGAATCAGTTTCGATTCTGAATCTCGTTAACTGTACTTTTTCTTAAAATTTAGTATCATGCGACTGAAGTCTTGACTGTAAGCCTTGAAAAACCCAGTCAGCATCTTTCGTTTGCAAACTCGAAGGTCTTTGTGTTGTATAGTGGAATACCAATCAAAATGCCCTTTTCGAATTTGCAGTGAAAGAAATTTCAGTGTTCTTTGACAGCGGCTTGAGAGCTGACAAATGTGTATTTTATCATGAAATTTTTGTCACATCATCTTTATGTTAATAACATGTGCACCAAATTTCAAGGCCAAATGATTTACACAAAAAAAAATATTTGAAATCCACTGACATGTGTAGCTGTGAGAATAATTTCACTGCTACCAAGTTTGACACCTTCCCAACGATTGAAGCTTTTTTTCTTTGCAATGAAATTTTTGTCATGAGATCAACTTTATGTTGATAATGTGTGAAAAATTTTAAGGTCAAAACATTTCCACACAAAAAGATATTTGAAATTTACCAACGGGTGTCATTGTAAGAGCCAAATTCATTGTTGCCAACTTTAGCATCCTCCCAAGGGAAAAAAATTGTTTTTTTACCATGAAATTTTCATACAAGATCAACTCTATGCTGATAGCATATGTGAAAATTTTCAAGTTCAAAATATTTGCCCAACAAAAGATATTGGAAATTTACCAACATCTATAGTTGTGAAAAACAATTTCACTATTGCCAACTTTGATACCCTCCCAAAGACTTCAAAATTGATTATTTACCATGAAATTTTTGTGATTAGATCATCTTTGTGTTATTGAGATGACCACTAGATTTCAAGTTCAAAAGATTCACCCAAAAATACAATTGTAATCTTTCAATTGTAACCTAGAATGTAAGGTTTGTCCATGTCTCATAAGCTACTCCATCACAAATATATTTTTGTTACAATGCTATTGTAGATGGGTCATTTTGCCTTTCCATTCGATAATGTTGTGAAGCTTAACTTCATGCGAAGGCTTTTTAGGCTCTAGTGCACTACAATATCTCTAGCAAACTTTTTGAATAGTAACCTATTTAAAGTTCCTTACAATCATTGTAAATACAGCTTTGGTTAATTCGAGGTCAATTTTCTTTTGGCCTAGATATAATAAATAGTAGGGCTACTATTTCTCCAAGTTTCTTATATGAACCTCTAATTATAAGGAAATCTAAACTGATGTGAAGTGATATAATATTGATAGTATATTTGTATAGAGGTTAACCTTTCAATGTGCTCAATTTTGTATAAATTACTACAAATGTCTTTGTCGATGGAAGTCTAGGAAGATCTTCATAACTATAAAATAGGGGCAAGTTTATATTTCAAAGATGAAACTTCCATCTAACTTAAAAGGGGTAAAATTTAAAAAATCCACTAAAGTAAAAATCTTAGTTTCATTTGGAAATATTTTATGTATGAATTCATGTCTTATTCAAATTTCGATCTTCAACTTGAAGTTATCTAAACCCTATACCATCTAGAGATATCTATCTTCAAGCAATCTTTGCTTATATACTAATATACTCTAGTAAACATTTCATCAAAAATTAGTCCATTCATAAATCAAATTCATCTAYCAAGGCACATGACAATTTTATTACTAATTCAAGTAAAATACTTCACTGAATTTGTAATACAAAATATGGTTGCACTTAATTCACTTTTTCACAATATGATCCCTTTTCCATCTTTGAATTCTTCATTCCAAAGGAGTTAAATGAGACACGATTATTTAATATAAAGATGTTCATCTTTAAATCAAAAACACTTTTTTTTTCTTCAACTTTTTTGTGTAGATTTGATTTTCATTTAGACTTTGCTCACTTTTTTCCTTTTCATTTATATTTAATTTACAATCCTTTTTATAATTTCTTCTCATACAATCTCTAATTTGGATACTTGTCTTTGACAACTTTTGATTCATGAAATTATAAAAATGGTTATTAAGCTAGAAATGGAGTTATTTCTTGTAAAAAGTCTATTTTCAAATTATAATCAAGCTTTTCTTTTAATATTCTTGTAGCTTTCTAAAGATGTAACTTTATGTACATGTTCAATATTCTTTTCATAATATGACTCATGTTTTTGAGGACCTTATCATTTTGATTCGTACTATAACCATCAACAAATTCCTAAACAAAGTTTACCTCTTTACCTAAAAGTAATTCATCCAAATTTATAACTACTAGGTCATCAATGTACTACATTTTTCAAATTTTCATATTACAAAGATCTCCTTCACACACACACAAATATATATATATATATAAACACACACACACACACACACACATACACACTGTTGTCTTAGTGAAAAAATATTTTTTGAAAACTAGTACTTGCTCTAACAACAACATTTAGGTGTAGAAGTATTGAAGTGAAAGCATGTCATTTAGGTTACATGAGAAATGATTATAAAATTAATTATTGTTGGAACAAGTTATGATATTGTTGGCTAAAAAAGCATTGAATTGACTTCTTGATATGTTGTTTTATTACAATAAATTCCAAACCTAAAAAGTCTCAAAGATCAATTATAACTACTTGTTTTTGTTTAATTTTGTTTCGTATGTATATGTATGTATATATGCATATGCATATGTACATACAACACATAATATTATTGATAAATCTGAACAAAGCATTTATTTATACTTGAGTACATTGTAGATGTTTTTTGAAGGCATTAGGAGATTGTTTTAGGCCAATTCCCAATATTGTGAACCAACCAATGCTAGTCAGAATAATTAATAAATTCTAAATTCTAAAAAACAAAACACATCAAAATTTTATTATAAATATTTACATAATTATTTCAAATATTTTTTTAAAATTCAAAATAGTCATTCAAGAAAAATTTAAAAAAAAATCTAAAAGATTAATTGAATAATATTATGTGATGTGGCAATCTTGTGACAGATTGCTTACTTGGCAGAGTCCACAAAGTTTTTACAGAGTTTATACAGAGTTTCCATAGAGTAGGGACTAGCAGTCTTCCAAAGGCCTCAAAAATCATCTAATGCCTCTATACAATTTATATAAGTACAATATTAGGTTTCAATAAACAATGCAAGTTCTACTAGATGGTATATGACACATACGAAACAAGTCAAAAGAAACAATTAGAGGCCAACTAACTAAGTAATGTGCACCGTGAATTGTTACTTGAAATGAATGACATGTACTCTACACTTTTTAGGAGGCAATTCTAGGTACACATGCTTCTTACTAAACTAGCTCAACTTAAATAAACAAAAGTGAGCTAGTTGGTGTATTTCCTCTCACATTCACCAAAATCATACTCAAAGAATTGTACCTAAAAATTATCCAAATAAGCATTTGAGCCTCCTAGGTCCCTATTATCAAACCATCTAAATTTTTATTAAATCCAATTGGGAGTCAAAAGGGAATTAAAGATTCTCTTAGCCTTCATGTTTTGAACACTTTATGTATAAATTCTAAACTTTCAAAATACATAAAATAGATATATCCAAAGTCTATCCTAAGAGTTTTCATTATAGGCAAAAATCTAGGGAGAAATTTTGCAAACATGTCACAATTTGGTGTAGTAACCTCACATATAAGTTAGTATGCTCTAAAAGCAACCACTAGCACAGAGGTACATTTTACTTTCTTCACTACACCAATAGTGTACATTTCAAGAGGTGGTTGCTTTTAGTGCCCACTGCGTTTCAACTTCAAAAATTTCTAACTAATTCCATGAAGGTTCAAAAAATCTGAAACAACTTGGGTTTGATGCCAATTCTGTTTTTCTCCGTCGTATGAAACTTTACTGAAAATTATTTCAAGGAGTTTAATTAGATTCCCCCCAAATGCAATCAGCTCTTAATAGGTCGCTTGAAGATCAGACCGCCTTTATTTGCCTACATGCGAATCAACCAATTTCCCAAAGTCTGTGACCAGCATTGAAAAGTTCTCGCCCAGAAGGTATTTGAAATTTTGTGAGCCWCCATTGGGAGGCATGAAAGTTCATGAATCTCGGCAAGAAAATGATACCAGATTGTGCATCTTCATTCATTTCTAATGGTGTCTAAAACTTATCTTATATAATCTCAAGACCACCGCTTTACTTTACTCCAAGTAGGCATTTCCCTTTTGCCTTGGAAGTCGCGGTCAACACAAGAGTCTGTGGGTGATGAATTGATGACACATAAGCATACACATATATTGAAGTTCAATGTACTTCATTAATATCTCATCTCATGCACTTGTTTTTTTGGCCACTCATTCCAATAAGGTAGGAGCACCCAATGGTGACAATGTACCTAATGGCATCACATTCTATGTAAGGCATTGATTTTAGAACACAAATGTAGGAAGACTACATATAGCTTATCATTTAAGTCAAATAAAATAAGCCATCTATGGTCTACCGACATTTATGTTCTCAAATGACTACCATATGTAGAAACTGACACTATTAAACACTATTAGGTACAATGATGCCATTGGGTGCTCCTACTTTAGGCGGTTGTAGTTCTAATTCGGGGCCAGCATAATGATCTAACTCAGGCCCTACGTGAAAGTTGGAACAACATGAAAGAATATGCAAGTTGTAGGTACTTTCCTTTGCCGTCTCAATGAAGTTGTAACATTTTTAAATAGTTCCAAGGTAGGGGACCTTTGGCTTTTAGTGAATCAAGGGTCCTTTACAACCACTATGAATAAAAGCTTGTCTATAAATTGTGGGTCTGTGGAACATTAGAATTTGTCTATGATCCCATGTTTTTGTCATTAATTTTTCTTCTTGTCAAACTTGGTGTGCTGTCTCAAATAAGATATTTTATTTGTGTTGGCTTGTAAAGGAATTATTTTTTTCCTCCCTCGAGAGGGAATGCAATTTCCAATCTTCTACTATTGTTAAGTGGATATTGATGTAGGATCTTAAACAAATGTACAATTAATTTGCACTAGTGTCAAAAGTTGTTCTTTGGTGTCAATTTTTGGAGGAGTAGGTTTCAATTTCTTTAAAAGAGAAGCTCTCATCAAAATATAAACTTTCAAAGGAAATTATTAAATATTGCATAATGCATATGAAAGTTGAATATAACAAAATTGAAATTCTATAGAATTTGTTTGCAAATTTATTACTAAAACTAATTTACCTTGGTAATGGTTAATTAAAAATAATCACAATCATTTTTAATCTCCTATATTCATATACACTATTGTATTTGAATAAGACTGAGTTTTAATACAATGATTATGAGTTAGATTGCAACATACAAAACAAAGATTCCATCAAAATATTGATTAAACATCATTTTGTACAGTGCTAATCTTACTACAATTTGACTATGTAAGTTTTATTTGGTCAACAATCATTGCAATTAACTTGATATGTATTATGAGCTTTGTAGTCTAGCTTTTCAGTTATTTATAGAACTTTTTCAATTTTTTGTGGCATTTCCTATATTATTTATATATATTTTAGAGTTTTAGCGTAAATGTAGCTTCTAAATGTATTAAAGTGTCCAAAAAGTAAAAAGATACTTTAGTAAGTAGCCACAAATTAATAGAAAAGGGCAAAATAAAAGTAAAAATAAAAGTTCCAAAAAAAAAAAGATAAAAAGAAAAGGAAAAAAATAAAGAGATTGGCACAAATAAAGAAAAGATGGGAAATTAGGGATTCAGAGGTGTGCGAGGAGATTCCACAGGTCAAGACGCACCTCGCACCACCTCCGATCACCCCTCGAATTTCTCCTTTTATTCCTCTCCTTCTCTCTCTTTTCTCTCTCTCTCTTCCTCCTCTTTAACAGTGCAGAAACAAGTACAGATTGAATGCTATAACCTATGTGCGTGTGATTATGTCTTTGCAATAAAAGTTGAATGTTGTGCTGTGCATTTGGTTTATCTATTGTGTGTGATTGCATTCGTTTTGTAATTTAGGCTGGGAATCAAACTTATGCACATTGATGGAATTCCGTGAGTTGGTGAGAGAGAGCGGATTGTGAATTCGGGATTAAATTGGTRTGAGACGGAAGCAGCTGCGGCAAGTCAAGGAGCCGGCTGAGCTGTGGCGAGATTTTGGTTCTGAGATTTCAGTGAGCTTGAACGGGCTGAGCAATTCGGTGGAACTGATCGTGAGAAAACGGAACGGTGACTGAACCACCAGGCTGCGTGGGACGAGATTGTCCGAGATTGCGATCAGACTAACCAATTCGTGAAGAAGAAGGCTGTAGTGCAGTGCGATAATCTGTAAGCTAAATCACGGTGAGTTTGTGTTCCAATCGGGAAGATTGGGTGCCAACGTGGTTGTTGAGGCGAGCCCGATAAGAAGTGCCGACGAGGGACAGACTCCCATGAGGAGAAACAGGCAGTGTGAGGAAAGAAAATTGGAGCGGATTTGGTGAAAACTCTGGTTAGAGAGAGGGGAATTGCTTGAATGTCGGCATTGAAGATTCGTTGTGCGTGCATTGTGGTTGTGGATTCATTTGCTTGAACAATTTGCTGAGTATGAAGTAGAAATTGTAATATCGTGATTGGAAATTGGAGCTTGATCAAATTGTAAACCAAATTAGGGATTTGGGTTTTGGTGTGCGCTAATCTGTAAGAGGAAACAACAATTTGAAATCTAGTTACAACCAGAAGTCTTGCATTCACGAATTGTGCAAGAAATTGCGTAATCTGATAAGTATGGGATAAATTGAGGAGAAATTTTGAGGACGACGGAAGAAGCCGCGACGACGAGCCCAGCGGAAAGAAGCTCCGACGTCCAAGTAGACGAAGACGGGACGGGGGTCGGACCGGAAATCGAAGGCAGCCTGCCGGGTTGAAGTCCGTCGGAGAAGTCAGTCTGAGGGTATCGCACAGGTACTACGGTATTGACTGGGTATTGGACAGGCTATCATACGGTTATCGTACGGGCTTGGGTTTTGGGGTGTAAAACAAAGTTTGGAGTCTTTAAACTAATCGTTCAATTAAAACAAATTTAAAATAAGGTCCAAATTTTTTGAATGGCCCTTTGGGCCGTACCACTAGTTGAGGTAGAGTTATTAGTACTTATTAATTTGTTAGTAAATGTTTTAATTCTATATGTTGTATTGATTTGGGATTGTAGGTAGTTGCTAATCCTTGATTTTGGCCATATTGTCCTAGAGCTTTGGGGGTAACTTTTTGTAAGTATATCCTAAACTCTTAAATTCTAAATCTTTTAAAATAATAAATATGTATATTTTCAAAATACTATAGTGGGCTGTACTGAAGTCAAGTCCTGCATTGCATCCATATACAAGTCAGTCTACCCTGAACTATTGTCACAAGCCCTAGAACACTAGATAGGACAGGGACACGCATGCTGAGTCTTTTATCTTATAATGGACTGTTTCTTGGGGTATTTAGTCGGAATAAAAGTGAATTTTTATTCTATTTTCAAAACACAAGTACATAAGTGACATTTTGAACACGCAACACTGACCTTACATAGATTATTTCCTAGCGTTCGAACTCGATAGTATTTGGAATTGGATTCCAAAAACCTAGCTACATTTTTGGCGCCGCTGCCGGGGATTGATCCTTGGTTAGTGGTTTCCAAAAGTGTATTTGAGTTTTTGAAAAGTTTTTTTCATTTTTGAGAAAGTTGACATTAAGGAAACAGGTAAACACATGGAATTGTGAAAACGTGTATAAAAAGGTTCACATTCATGTAATTGCCATAAAGTTCTTTAAAAGTCAATTCTCGAGAGCTAAAAAGATTTTGAAATCTTTTTAGTGAAAACATTAGTAACTCATGATAGAGAGCAAAATTTATATTATTTGTCATAAACTGACGATCATATCTAAAAATATGATTTGTTATGGAACCTTGTACTAGAAAACCTACTAAAATTGTAGAAGATTTGTTGAGAGATATCTTTACGATAGACACGTGTTACCATCCACAAAATCAAATTCTTGAAAGTCCGGAAACTAGTAATTTACTAAATCGATCTTTTATTTCTAAATATTCTCAAAACGATAAGTCTAGTTTCCACATTAAAAATGATCCAAAAATTAGTTGCTAGTTTTGTGGAATGAGGGGTCATAATGAAAGAAAGTGCTGGAAAAAGCTATCGTTAGAAAGTAGACCAAGACACTCTTTTGAACCTAGTCCTAGAAACTCAGACATCGAATTTTTGAGACTAGTTTCAAAAGTTAGTCAATCAGTAGTTAGGAACAATACGATAGAAGATTTGTTTAGAATAAGAGCAGTTATAGATACCTTAATTCAAACTTATCCTAGACAAAGTCAAACCTATCGCCAATGAGACAACGTCAAAATGTTGTTCCCTTGGGAAAGTTTTGAAATAATAAAAGATTTGTTGGTAGACATATTTACAGTAGATAGTAGTAGTCCATTACAAAGACTTGTGCCTCAAAGAACAAGACCAATTAGTTCCCAAACACATCATCCTAAACCTATTCCTAGAAATCATAGAAATTCTAACTCTAGGCACTACACATAAAACAATAGAAGAACCCGTTGCCATTTCTGTGGAGAAATCGGCCACATTAAGAAGACTTGCTCCAAGAAACAAGCCTTTGATAACTCAGAAGCAATTCGTATACAACATACGGTTGTAATTCCAAAACCCCCTGTTATAATTCCACCCCAACCCACTTTATACTTTTACCAAGAATTCTTTGAAACCGTCAAAGGTTTACCTAGATTGAGAAACCTTGACATAACTTTAGAGGAATTGATTTGTATACAAACAATTGTGAATACCTTGATTTATTTTCATCCATCCCAGAGCAAAGCCCATCGAGATAGTTTTAATCTTTATTGACTAAATAGTTTCTTCCAAATGACTCAAAATGGAATATTTATTTCCATGGGAAAGTTTGGGAATAATAGAAGACTACTTTTCAGGACCATGTCTTTTTATGGCTTTATACCGATTGTATAAAAATGCTTATTTTGGAAAAGGTTACAAATTCTTAAAAGAGGAATTTTGTACTTTTGAACTAAAAAGTCAAATTGAAAAGTTACCACTAGATGTAAAACATATTATCTTTAGTAAGATTTGGAGAGAAGGAAGACCTTATAGAAATTTCTATGCTAAGGGGGAAGATCTTCTTATTCACCCATCTTTGCATTATTTGATAGGACAACATGGGAAATTAAGAACTTACCCTTGTATAGAAATTCCTAATGGATATGCTAGTTGGCATGGTACTAGATTAGATAGAAAATTATATGTTTTCAATTATGGACCAGTAAATCCAAGATTAACACCTTTAATACTTGATTTTGTAAGTAGGGAAGAAAAGCATCCCATGAGTATTTCTTTTGGATTATTATGCCTTTGAAATCAACCTCACATTAAAAATTTAAAATATATTTGAATATATCTTTTAGAATACAAATGTTTAAATTCTTTAATGAATACATTAAATGTTTCAAAATATTAGTGAGCATGAGTTGAAAAAGGCATTGCAAAAGAACCAAAGAAAAGAAAGGGCTAATAAACGGTCTAATCGTAGAATTATATCCTCTTATGCCAACCCTATATTTAGTCCAACACCAGCAAGATCACCTTCTCCCCAAGATTCTAAATTGAACAATTTAGACATAGAACAAACTTTAAGTTCGCCTTTAGGAATTTATGCAAGAAAACAAGTAGATAACAATTTAGGCGAAGGATCAGCTGAGATTATAAACCCCATTGTAGCAAACATTGTTGATAACCTTTTAGACCAAGAAGTTAGGAATTTTCAAGAAATTCCTTATTCAACATTTGAACAAGGACAGTCTTCAAATTCTCCTACGTTACACTCGACCCCTGTTGAATATTTGTTTTCAAGACCTAAAAATCTTACTTTAGACCCTCAATTCACTAGTCCAGTGGCAAAATATTTACAAGAGTCTGGAGGTGAAGAGAGTCCCAGTGTACGAGAACGCTTGAAAAAGCTCTTGTACCATGTGAACGAAAACTCTGATCCTATCACTTCTGAGTCAGAACATTCTGATACACCTTCTCATTTTGAAATTTCTTCGGGTCAATTTTTACCACCATTTGAGGAAGAAAATAGTAATCAAAGTGGTTTAATTACATCAGAAGGGTGTTCTAATTCATCCTCATTAAATTTGACTTCATCCAGTGATAATTCTAGTGATAGTTCATCATCTAGTGAGAACCTTTCTGACATAAACATGGCACAACCAAGACCTTTGAGTTTGGTTCCCTTGCTATAATACTCGAGCCATCCAGGATCTGATCCTGATTATCATGTCAATAGATTTTTAATGACATGTCAAGCAAACCTCATTCCTGAGGCAAACTATTTGATAACCTTTCCTGCCACTTTAATGGGTGCTGCTCAGGAATGGCATCAAACACATGGACCCTATGCAACATGGGAAGCATTGCAAGATGCCTTCTTGACCAGATTCCGTCCATTAGCCTTTATAGAAAATATTCAAGACCGTTTACGGAATTTGAGAATGGGACCTAGGGAAACAGTAGATTCCTATTATGGAAGAATGGAATATCTATTGAGACGTTGGCGTTATCATGGTATGTGTAGCTAGGATTTTGGAATCCAATTCCAAATACTATCGAGTTCGAACGCTAGGGAATGATCTATGTAAAGCCAGTGTTGCGTATTCAAAATGTCACTTATGTACTTGTGTTTTGAAAATAGAATAAAAATTCTCTTTTATTCCCACTAAATACCCCAAGAAACAGTCCATTATAAGATAAAAGACTCAGCATGCGTATCCCTGTCCTATCTAGTGTTCTAGGGCTTGTGACAATAGTTCTTGACAATAGTTCAGGGTGGACTGACTTGTATATGGATGCAAAAGCAGGACTCAGACTTTTAGTACAACCCACTATAGTACTTTGAAAATAGTACAATTATATGTATTTAATATTTCCAAGCAAATTAGAGTTAAGGATTTGGAAAGGCTTACAATAAGTCACCTCAAGGCTCTAGGACAATATGGCCAATATCAAGGGTTAGCAACTACCTACAATCCCAAATCAATACAAAGCACATTTAAACATTATACTTACAACATGTRTATGCAATCTCACTACAACACTCTAATAGCATTGATGCAAAACCAATAACAAAACCCTAACTTTAATTTTAACTCTCAAATGGATCAATTCCAAACTAGGGGTACGGCCGAACGGCCGTTCGCAAAATTTGACCCTTTACTTTAATTTGTTTAGGGTCAAATAATTAGATCAAAACATCCAAAATTTTATCCCCCAAAACCCCAAGGTCGTGCAACGTCCGGCTGATACCCGTGCAACAACCCCTAGACCCACTCTCGAGGTCTCCAAGACCCGGGCGATACCCGAGTGACTTCCTTTCGACCCGACCGACTGACTGGGCGATCCCAGACTAGCGGACCGGTCGACTGTCCCGTCCCGTCTCTGACAGCTTTGACGTCGAAGCTCCCCTCCTCTGCGCTCGTCGCCGCGACTGCTTCTGCGATCAAAAGTTTTGGTCAATTCACTCAATTTCTGGTCGTATTGCACAATTTCCTCTCGATGTCAAGTTGAATCACACTCTCCAGTACTCAGTGATCTTCTGATCCCTCAAATTTGCCATTTCGGTTCCATTTAGTTAAGCAAGTCATGCAAGTTGAAAACAATAGGCCATGGGTTAATAAGTCTAACTTTAGCAAACAACCATTCGCTAGACAAAATGAAGAACCTCCATATAAACCTAATCCTAACAATCAACAAAATTGGAGTAACAATAATAATTACAATAACAACCAACCTTCACCCCAATTTGGCTCATCTAGACCAAAAGGGTCTGTTATCTGTTATACATGTGGTGAACCAGGCCACTATTCTCGAGAATGTCCTAATCCTAAAAAACAAGTTGGTTATGTTCCTTGGTGTGGGCGTTGTAGACAACAAGGTCATGTTGCAGAAGAGTATAATGCCCCACTTAGGAACTTTCCTCCATCTGAAAGAGATTATCCCAAGAAAAACCAAGTCCGATTTAAGGACCAGGATAACTCAAGACCCTCAAATCACGTTTTCCACATTCTACATAGGAATGAACCATTGCTTGAAAAGGTCTATGTAACTACTAGGGGAATGAAAGCAAAACAAGACATTAGGAATAATGCATCCCAAGACTATTAAAAAAAAAATTAGTTTAACCATATTGGGCACAAGAAGAAATATCTTCTGAACTAGATAAAGCAAAAGAGAGTGTTAACCAAATACCCGAATCTGAACCCATAACATTTCCAGAAAAAGAAATTACTTTAAAAGAAAAACAAGAAAGAGCCCTTAAGGCAACTCTTAACCAAGAAAACCAAAACGAACCTCAAAAAATAATTCTACCACAAAAGGTATTATCTACAATCTCTTCGACTTTACCTAGTTTTTACCAACCTCCTTTTAAAAGGAATAAGTCCAAAAGTCATGAAAATGACTTCATCAAACGAAAAGCGATACGTACAATGAAATTAGAAATGGGTATGCAACCCTACAATGTGTTAGACAACTTAGACAGAATACAGCCCCTCATTTCTATGAAACAACTCTTGGCGATTTCGCCCAAATGTAGGAGTGACCTTAGTACTTCTCTAATAAGAAAAAGGGTTAAGTCAAACCAAATCCATGAGATCTTGGTAGATCCCAGGGCCCCAACGGTTGAAGTAATGATTGATGGATCATTAATCCATGGTGTCCAAATCGATAGTGGATCCAGTGTTAATCTGATGAATTTCGAAACCATGGAAGAGCTGGGATTAACTACCATGACACCAACACCTATCATCCTAAGAATGGCAAACCAAAGCAGAGTCAAACCTCTTGGAATGTTGAATCAAATCACCACCACTATAGGAGGACTTGATTATAAGATAGACTTTATAGTTTTCAAATTGTTAAACTCTATATCTACTTATCCTATCCTATTAGGTAGACCTTGGTTGTTTTCAGCCAAAGCAAAAGATGATTGGGTAAGGGAACCTTGACTATAGGAAAAGGCAAAAACCAAATTGTCTTTCCCCTTTATCCAACTCCTTATCATGGAGAAACCCAAGAAGAGGATTCTAATCAAACTTCTGCACTTTCTTCTGACATGGAGGAAGAGAGTGATGACGAACAACCAATTCAAAAAGTAAATAAAGAATGGCCTTATAAATGTGTTGGTTTGGGAGAATATTTTACTCCTATGAATAATATCAATGACTTGGATGATGCCATTCTGGCATGGGAGAATTCTGGGGTCTTAAATGTTAGAGTTGAAGAAAGTTCAGAGCTTGAACCTAAACAACTGTCAGATACTGAAGAAATAGAGAATTTATTTGCCCATAAATACCCAACACCTTTGCAAAAGGAATCTTTGAAAACTCCTTTGCAACAAATGAATTTAGGGACAAAGGAAGATCCTAAGCCTATTAGGGTCTATTCTAAAATGACGAAGGTAGAGTTTAAGTATTGGCATAACTTTTTCAAGAGACATAGAAAGGCTTTTGCTTGGAGTTATGCTGATCTTAAAGGAGTTCCCCCTGAAATATGTCAACACAATATTGTGTTAGAAGAAAATGCAAAACCCGTTAGACAAAGACAATACTGAATGAATCCAAAGTATTCGTTAATGGTAAAAGAGAAAATTGATAAGTTGTTAGAATGCGGATTCATATTTTCTGTACCTTACAGTGAATGGGTCTCACCTATTGTGATAGTACCTAAAAAAAATGGCAAGTTGAGAATTTGCCAAGACTACCGCAAGTTAAATAGTGTTACTAAGAAAGATCACTTCCCTTTACTATTTACCGATACCCTTTTAGACGGTGTTGCCGGACACGAATGTTATTCCTTTCTAGACGGATTCTCTGGTTATAACCAAATCCAAATCGCAGAAATGTATAGGTTATTAACGGCCTTTACAATTGATTGGGGAATTTTTGCTCATACAGTTATGCCTTTTGGGCTATGTAACGCCCTAGCTACTTTTCAGAGGTTAATGACCATAGCCTTTCAAGAGTACCTCAGAAAATTCATTGAAATATTCCTAGATGATTTTTGTGTGTTTAGCACAAAAGCCAATCATACAAGATGCTTAGAAAAGTGTTTCGAACAATGTGAGAAATTTGGTATTTCGATCAACGCAACCAAATCCCAATTTGCCGTACCTTATGGCAAAATCGTGGGACACATTGTTTCTAACCAAGGCATTGCTACAGATCCGGATAAAGTAGTGATTATTAGTGAACTACCCCAACCTAACACCATAACGGAAGTTAGGGCCTTTTTAGGACATGTTGGATATTATAGAAGATATATTCACAAGTATGCCAACATTGCCTTACCTTTAACTGCATTAACTAAAAAGACTGATAGTACACATGTATGGACCAAGGCTTGTACAGAAGCCTTTAACACCCTAAAACAGAAACTTATAACAGCTCTTGTCTTAATCCCACCAGATTGGAATAAAGACTTTGAAGTTTATGTCGACGCTTCCAATGTTGCAATTGGAAGTGTGTTAAGCCAAAAGAATGAAAAAGGACATGATAGACCCATTTATTTTGCAAGCCGCCAATTGGCCGCTGCAGAAAAGAATTATACTGTAACAGAACGAGAAGCGTTAGGGATGATATTCTTAGTCCAAAAGTTCCGACACTATTTGCTGGGATACAAATTTGTTTTCCATGTAGATCATGATGCCTTGAAATACATGATAAACAAACCCCAACTTAGTGGACGGATCGCTAGATGGGTGTTATTACTCCAGGAATTCAATTTTACAATCCAAGTAAGACCTGGAAAAAGTCATACGAATGCAGACCATCTATCTCGAATTAATTCAGAAGTTGGACCAGACCCCATTGACGATAGTTTCCCAGATGCCAACTTATTTCAAGTAGATGTCATTCCAACAGAATATGCAGATATCATCTATTACCTTTCCACTGGACAAATTCCTGCGGAATACACAGAAAAGCAAAAGAGATGACTAGTCTATAGAGCAATACCTTACACACTAATAGAAAACGTTCTCTACAAAAAGGGAAGACATGAACTATTAAGACGTTGTATTAACCCAAGTGAAGTACCCTCAATCCTGGAAGGATGTCACAGCGATGTCTGTGGAGGGCACTTTGCTGGGTTAATCACTGTCCAAAAGGCGCTACAATCTGGCTATTGGTGGCCAACTATGTTTGCAGACGCTGCTCAATATGCAAAGAAGTGTGACCCTTACCAAAGAACAGAGTGTATTGCTGAAATAAAGAGAGTGCATCGTTCAAGAAAAAAAGCATATAGATAGTTGTATCCGAACATACAGGTATGCATTTCTAAAAGAAAAAGACTAATTCGTATGTGATTAGTTGGAATTAAGTTAGAGAAAATTGCCGTGAGGGAAAAATAAGAGAGAACATGATAAAAATTTGGGAGAGATCCTGAAAAAAAAAATTTGAGTGAAGAACTATTTAATGTCATTTCCAAGTAATGTCTTGTTTTTCCCAGTTTGTGGCAAAAGTTAAATAAGCCTATCAAATTGCCGAGGGAAACTAAAAGGAGAATTTATAATCAGTTTAGTAAAGTTTTAAAGTTGTCTGAATGTTTGGAGAGAAAACGAGAAATAAAATAAGGTGAGTTAGGAAAATTAAAAGATAAAATTCCCAACAGAACATTAGGGGTTTGAAGTGTGGATATATTGTAAACAGGGAAGTTGTTCATATTCACTAATTTTCTAAAACATGATAAAAGAAGAAAAATAGTAGATAGGCCTAAAAAGGAGAGAGATTCTTCCGAGTGTTTGAGTGGAAAAATTATTGTAAAGTTAGGAGTGATTCTTGGAAGCAATAAGGTTGATTGACCTATTAGTAAAAAAATAAAAAAATAAAAAAATAAAAATATATAAATATGAGAAAATGAGCGAAAGAGAAAAAGAGTGAAAAATAAGGATTGAGTGTTGCTAGTCTTTCATTTGTAAGGAAGGAAAGATAGACAGCAGTAATGGGGAAAGAAAATCAAAATCATAATTAAGTTCAGTCTTTGTCTTTTTCTTTCTCTATCTTATTTGTAGTCACCTTTTAATCTCGATTTAGGTCAATTAAAAGAAAAGACCAATTAGGCAGCCCCTTTTCACTAACTAATTTAGTTTGAAATTGAGAGTTAGTTCAATTGTCAAAAATTTAGTTAGTATTGTTGTTATATAATATATAGTATAAATAATAGTACATAACAAAATTTACTAAGTCCCATAATTTAATAAGTGTTTTTGTTTGTATTTGTATTGGAGTTAGTACTTGAGCGTATGGAAGATAAACAAAACAGTTAAGTCTTCTCTAGAGTCAAAACCTTTGGAAAAATGAAGAGTGGGTTATCTATTAAAGCAACATCAAGAGATCATTTTAAGGAGAGACTAAAGGCAAAAATTGATGAGTGCAATTTGTGGAGAGAAAAGTTCAATGGGATGGAAGGAGTCAAAGATGACATTGATGGAGCTTTAGTGAGAGCTTTACATCAAGTAGATTTTCTAGTAGAAGATAATGAGAGACTACAAGGTGAAATAAAAAAGATGAATGAAGAGGTAGTGATCCCGAGTGTTTCAGTTTCAGTATCCACTATGTGTATCCAAACAGAGAGAGAGGTTAGTTGTGAGAAATCTATCATATCAAGATTACACCAGTGTATGTGACATTACCAGTATGAGTCTCCGCCTACTTTTTCTTTATACAAAGCGTATGAGCTTCAGAGTGGGATATGTTTAAGTATTTTGGATCTAGAAAAGGAGTAGAAATTAACCCCAGAGGAGTTCTCAGTAGTTTGGAAGAGAGCTAGTAAGTTTGAGAATATGCAGAACCTTCTATGTGAAATGTTAGTTCGTGAGGACTTATCTTTGAGTAGTTGGGAGCCATTATTCTATCCTATAGCGGATTTGGGAGCGAGAGCTTTATGTTATTATTTACAGTTGGAAAAAGAGTTGAAACACAGGAGACAAGTGGATTTATCTAGTGTACCGAAGAGGCTAGTGTGGATTACAGATCATCAAGATGAGATTGACCCCAGTTATTATATTTCTTCTGAGATTAGAGGCAAGTGGAAAAGGGAGCTTCAGTTTTTACGGAGTCAGTTGACTTTTACAAAGACCTCTCAGGGCGGTATGGAGACTTTATTGCAGGCAGTTGCCAATAGGGAGGCAGTGGCCCAGAGAGGTGAGCTAACCATCAATCACTATGTGTATAACATCCAACAGATGTATATTAGATTATGTACTACTGTGGATGCTTATTGCAAGGGCCAAATCAAATTTTATCCTACGAAAGAAAGTGCTATGTTTAAGCTACCTCCACAGTTGTATGTACCTGCTGCATGGATGTGTACGAGGACCCCAATACAAGGTTCTATTCTTACTTGTCAGTTTTTGGGAAAATATTCTACTATGTTTGAGGATATGACTATTGAGAGACCTGTACCATCTTGGAAAGCATTGGAGTGGTTGGGTGAAGACTATGGCTTATCCAGGATAGAGACAGTACCATATGATAAAATTTATTTGAAGATTTCAGAGAAATGGCAAATAAACCCACCACCCTCTGTAAGTACAAATGTGCRTTTCTGTCAATGTCAGAGAAGATATAAGTGGGACCCGAAAGCTACTATTGATTCAGTAGAGTATAATTGGCCAGTGATCCCTGGGATTTTTACTACTTCAGTATTATGTGCTCAAGCTTATTCAGATTTTCACCAGCATCATATTCATCATACAGATCCGGTATGTTTCAGAGCGGCAATTTTCTGTGACTTTCTATAGTATATGTGTTCTAAGTTTGGGGTGGTGATCAATGTGAACAAGTATGATCTATTACAACCAGAGTTTCATATTATGATGAAGTTACAGTATCACAGTGCTCGATGGCATCGAGTATTAGAGCTTATGTCACTAACACATTTCTTATGCGGAGCTCAAAAGTGCTTCATAAATGACTTTGGTAATAACAAATTTTTACCTACCCAGACTTGGCTTACGAACCAGAGGCTACACAATCCACAGTTGCTTGATCAAGGTGAAGATGTCAAGAAAGCTTGTGCCAAAGCTTTGAGAAAGAATATTCAGATGCAGAATAGAGATAGAAACAAGAGACCTAGATTCTGTTGACAAGGACGTCAATAGGCTAAGTAGAGGGCTTTGTAGTCTAGCTTTTCAGTTATTTATAGAACTTTTTCAATTTTTTGTGGCATTTCCTATATTATTTATATATATTTTAGAGTTTTAGCGTAAATGTAGCTTCTAAATGTATTAAAGTGTCCAAAAAGTAAAAAGATACTTTAGTAAGTAGCCACAAATTAATAGAAAAGGGCAAAATAAAAGTAAAAATAAAAGTTCCAAAAAAAAAAAGATAAAAAGAAAAGGAAAAAAATAAAGAGATTGGCACAAATAAAGAAAAGATGGGAAATTAGGGATTCAGAGGTGTGCGAGGAGATTCCACAGGTCAAGACGCACCTCGCACCACCTCCGATCACCCCTCGAATTTCTCCTTTTATTCCTCTCCTTCTCTCTCTTTTCTCTCTCTCTCTTCCTCCTCTTTAACAGTGCAGAAACAAGTACAGATTGAATGCTATAACCTATGTGCGTGTGATTATGTCTTTGCAATAAAAGTTGAATGTTGTGCTGTGCATTTGGTTTATCTATTGTGTGTGATTGCATTCGTTTTGTAATTTAGGCTGGGAATCAAACTTATGCACATTGATGGAATTCCGTGAGTTGGTGAGAGAGAGCGGATTGTGAATTCGGGATTAAATTGGTRTGAGACGGAAGCAGCTGCGGCAAGTCAAGGAGCCGGCTGAGCTGTGGCGAGATTTTGGTTCTGAGATTTCAGTGAGCTTGAACGGGCTGAGCAATTCGGTGGAACTGATCGTGAGAAAACGGAACGGTGACTGAACCACCAGGCTGCGTGGGACGAGATTGTCCGAGATTGCGATCAGACTAACCAATTCGTGAAGAAGAAGGCTGTAGTGCAGTGCGATAATCTGTAAGCTAAATCACGGTGAGTTTGTGTTCCAATCGGGAAGATTGGGTGCCAACGTGGTTGTTGAGGCGAGCCCGATAAGAAGTGCCGACGAGGGACAGACTCCCATGAGGAGAAACAGGCAGTGTGAGGAAAGAAAATTGGAGCGGATTTGGTGAAAACTCTGGTTAGAGAGAGGGGAATTGCTTGAATGTCGGCATTGAAGATTCGTTGTGCGTGCATTGTGGTTGTGGATTCATTTGCTTGAACAATTTGCTGAGTATGAAGTAGAAATTGTAATATCGTGATTGGAAATTGGAGCTTGATCAAATTGTAAACCAAATTAGGGATTTGGGTTTTGGTGTGCGCTAATCTGTAAGAGGAAACAACAATTTGAAATCTAGTTACAACCAGAAGTCTTGCATTCACGAATTGTGCAAGAAATTGCGTAATCTGATAAGTATGGGATAAATTGAGGAGAAATTTTGAGGACGACGGAAGAAGCCGCGACGACGAGCCCAGCGGAAAGAAGCTCCGACGTCCAAGTAGACGAAGACGGGACGGGGGTCGGACCGGAAATCGAAGGCAGCCTGCCGGGTTGAAGTCCATTGCTGGATAGAGAGGAGCGCGCTTTGGGAATACGCGAAGTATCTGGCTGCAACTGGGAATAGTTCGCTAGAGAGTTTAGTCGAATCTTTGGTCTTCAATCTTCAAACTTTAAACTTCAATCACGTCTCCGTTGGCCTATCCTGTGGGGGCTGTAAAGGGCCAAGGTAAGGGTGTGTGATAAGAAACAAGGCCTGGGACGGGTAAAACGGGACAGCAAAACATGAGTTGCCGTCCGGATGATGGGATCCTAAATTTCAAACCCACGGTGACCAGGAGGCGCCTTTCACCAGTAGAAACAACATAAAAGATCGACCATGTGGGCCATCAACCCCACTTCATCGCCACAAACACAAAACGGAGTGCTTACTGGATAACTACGGCTCACAACAGGTTTACAATGCAAAAATCAAAATTGCAACTAGCCTCCAAAACTGGCTGGGAATGACAAATAAAACAACTCTGTCAAATCACAAGCCACAACACACACAACTCCTCCAAAAGTCTTCAAATCTCCAAAGTCTTGAAGTCTTCGAGTCTTCTTTCACCCAAGAACTTGAAAAAACTCCAACTAGTTTCAAAAGAAACTTTTGTAAATGACAACTGCCTTCGAACTAGTACCATAGATGTTCTACAAGGCCAAATGCTAAGTGCTATAGCATTTTGAAAAGCTAATAAGATAATCTAGCATCCCTTTAAATCTCAAATCAATACAACATACTATCCAAAAGTTATGGACAATCAAAGTCTCGGCCTTCTCAATTGAAAGGCAACAGACCTCTCCTATCTCAAACTCTTATATCTCCTTCAAATTTCTTTCAAATTCCAAGTTCAATTATTTTTTAAGAAGCTATTCTCACAAATTAACTCTCCTTCAAGTTTAAAATCATTCTAAACTACTATCCAAAAACTATAGACAAGCAAAGTCTCGGCCTTCTCAATTGAAAGGCAACAAACTTGTTATCATTCAATAACTCATAACTTTTAATTTATAACTTCAAATGCTTCGATTTTTGTATCTATAGAAAGCTAAAAAAAACTTCTCTCATGCCTGAAAGTTTCAAAGAAAGAAGATAAACACACAAACTGTGGTGGTCGCCAGAATTTCCGCTCTTCTTTGATGGGTGGCAGCAGACCCTCCTCCACTCACATGCTTATAACTCCTCCCTCACAACTCCAAATCAAGCAAAAGAGACGTTCAAATAAGCGCAATTTCATAAGAAAAAAACCGTCAAATTTTCATTATCAAAAATCTTTACACAACAAGAGTTCTCACTGATCAAAGTTTTGGCTCTCTACACACATTCTCCAAAAACACCCCAAAAAACACAACTCTCTCCTTCTCCACATAATAATCCTTCTTTCTCACATAATATAATCCCCACAAAGAAAACACCCTCTGGAAAGAGCAAGAACATCCTTATCAAGCCTTTAGATCTCTAAGATAAGTAGGACTTGTCCCTATTCACCACTTATTGGCCTCTAAACAACCATTGGTCCAAGGAAAAACAACTACGTAGTAAACTACTTCTAAACTCCCACTTTTTTACTTTCTAACACGCACATATCATCAAAACTTAAATGTCATACTAAACTCCTTCATCCAGTGGATGTAAAAACTGAAGTCCATGAAGAGTACCACTCTACATCCAGTGACTCCATAAAAACCCTCCAATTCGACATTTTGCAATCGAACTCCAAATCCAAACCCAAATTCTAAAACTTGAAGGAATACGTTGAACTGATGAAGTTTTTCCTCCAATCAAGAATCTACTCAAACGTATAATATACACACGTTTTAAATATTATAAGTATTTTTAGCACGACACCGTCAAAGAAGTCAGTCCGAGGGTATTGCACAGGTACTACGGTATTGACTGCTTATTGGACAGAGTATCATACGGTTATCGTACGGGCTTGGGTTTTGGGGTGTAAAACAAAGTTTGGAGTCTTTAAACTAATCGTTCAATTAAAACAAATTTAAAATAAGGTCCAAATTTTTCGAATTACCCTTTGGGCCGTACCACTAGTTGAGGTAGAGTTATTAGTACTTATTAGTTGTTAGTAAATGTTTTAATTCTATATGTTGTATTGATTTGGGATTGTAGGTAGTTGCTAATCCTTGATATTGGCCATATTGTCCTAGAGCTTTGGAGGTAACTTTTTGTAAGTATATCCTAAACTCTTAAATTCTAAATCTTTTTAAATAATAAATATGTATATTTTCAAAATACTATAGTGGGCTGTACTGAAGTCAAGTCCTGCATTGCATCCATATATAAGTCAGTCTACCCTGAACTATTGTCACAAGCCCTAGAACACTAGATAGGACAGGGACACTCACACTACAAGAATATGGGCATTCTATGACTACATTTATGACTATGTTTGTAGTCATTTAGGACATATATGATTGCTGTCAATTTCCAGGCGCTAGTCATTGTGGACGAGTCCTTTATGGAAATGACTACGTCTTTTATATCACCTACAGAGTTCGTACGTAAAACTTCATCTACGGACTATTCCTACGAGGCAGACGACGTGGCAATGACGTATGACGTGGAAAGGCGATCGCTGCAGTTGGGCTGTAGTCATTTATTAGTACTTTAATTATGGAGGGTGGGTGGGTCCCACTTTCATACATAGTCATATTGTAGTAGATGGGGGTGGTTTTAAGGTATGACGATCACATTGAAGTCATTTTGTAGTAAGCGTGTAGTATAGTTATAGTTGTAAGCAAATTATTTATTCAATTGTAGTCCTCATGTAGTAGGAAGGCAGTTCAATACAAGTCGTGATTTAGTTGTAGTCTGCAAAGTGGTATCTTCCGAGGGAGGCGTTCATTTCGATTGGACATGAATACATGACCAATTAATAAGTTCTTTGCACAGAAGCAGTGAACAATAAGAAGAGACAGAAATTACAAATGATTGCCAACATGACTACGAAGTCATGTCTTCCTTACACTTGAGAAGTTTGTCAAGAAGTGAAATACAAAGAAATGACTATGTCCATGYTCARGATTDKGATAAGCCCATCTGCTCATTCTGAAACGTAGGACAGCGTGTTCTAGGATACTGACCACTGCACAGACCAAGAACATGCCCACTACATGCCAAAATTGCAGCGTTCATGTCCCGTACAAGACTACACCTCTTGCTCCCACTTGCACTAGACATACACCTTCCACTAGCAAATTTCAAGTAGCCAATTTYATATACTTCTGGTCCCAAATTGCATTTCCACCTCGAGCATCTTGAACGTTCACCTGGTCGGCCTCCTCCTTGGGAAACATCAACTGGACGTTAGGTTGCAAAACCTCCCGTACATCTACCTTGAACCAGCAATCCGGAATGACCATGTGGTGGAACTTGTCCACCCCTCCTATGCCACTAACGGTCCCCAGAGCCACCTTTTGCCTTGTGGATCGAGGATTCAAGAGATGCACCTCGTCTCCCATGCAGAACTACAACACAAAGTCTTCATGTTAGCTCTCTCCATCCATGATTAACAAACGGCTTCAAAATGCTTTTCAGACTTTAGAAATTCTGAGACTCATTACCRCAGTGAYTGYYGTTCGACTAGAAACTGACAATTCAGCAACTACTGCATGACTGTGCAGTGATTTCTAAGTACTCATGTAGTCATAYAGAAGGAGCCTTACATAACTGAATATTAACAATATTGAGTCCTACTGGTACTTATTGGATATTCCGCAATTCACCTTTGTTGCAATGCCTTCACGTCTTTGGTTCTCTCCGCTTGTGCCCTTCTACCTCTCCTCTCCCACCGCTGCCTTCGGCTTCTCCTCTGACACCTTTGCCCTCGTCTACCTCCTCACCGTCTTCTTCTACAAACACACACAAGCCGAGTTAGAATTCCATATGAAATGAAGGTGAGGGGACATAGACGAAGCAGAACCACGTGGTTCGCAGGTCCCCTCACCTTCCACTAAGTTCGCATGATCAGATGTGGCTTCACAGAGATTCAAGTCATATTTGTCTATTTTGCTGTCGGGCCCAACTCCAACCACGCGGGATTGGAAATGTGTTATATCCGTTGAGACATACAAGGCCTCCAACGTTGGCCACAAGGTTGACTTCAAGTAGTTGTTGTCATCGCCTAGTTTTTCCAAATGTGCCAAATAAAACGGACTTGGGATGAACACATTCGCATCCGGGTTGCAAGACACTCTGGAACCCTCATGGTCAATCACCAAAGTGTTGGACGTCCTGAATTGTGGCCATTCAGCGTAAACTTTTGACAGAGGTTTCCCCCACACCGTGGGAATCTCCCCTTCAAATTTCATTGCCTCACAATGTTTTCCAGACCACACAAAGAGGGGAGAAAACTCAGGTCCTCCTTGCTGCCTGCCCATGATTGTAGGAACAATGTCTTCCATGTAAGACTGACTCTTACTGCCTCAAAATGCCACAGAGAAATTAACGAAACACCTTGCCAAAAAGGGCTGCAACCAAGGCCTCAATACTACCCTCTACTTTGCTGTTCTTATGGTTGGCCTAATTCTAGAGTTCGGGTTCTTTTCTGTGTACAGGTTACAATCCAACAACGTCCCATGTATGTTGAAAATTAGCAATTTCGACCTTCCCCTTCTAAGCATGGGCGCAATGCATAAATTCAACGCAGCTCTCACCTAACTTGACTTGCAATCAGGGACTGCTGCCTCTACATTTACCTTGTTGGCCGGTTTAGCAGCCTTCTTCTGCTTCTTAGGGGAAGGATTCCATGTAGCAACGCTTGCCTCCACCTGCTTTCCTAACACTTCGACCCCGACATCTTCATCCTGCACGAGAGAGTACGGATCGACAGAGTCCCTCGGCAAACTCTTCCCAGTGGATTCAGCCTTCTTCGGGTCGTTGTCAACACGCTCATGGTCTTTTTCTTTGGGTGCAATAGTAACAAGCTTCGTTGGAGACAAAGGAATCTCCTTGATGCGTTTCGGAGGCATGCTTGGACCCATCGCTGTGGCATTTTGTGTCCTCAGGCTGCATGGACAAAATCGAATGCGCTTCAGGCTTAGGACTGACATCGTCACCTGAGCACTCGGGGGAAGAGTCATCTGGAACTACAATGACTGATTTTGCTTGTCTTCTTCGAGCTTTTGCAGGCGAGGCGCAATCGACAATGGTGGATTGTACTACAATATCAGCCCCCTTGACATTCTGCACAGTGCCAGGCTTGCTAAGTACGTCATTCAATCTCATGGTTCTGCAGCTCGATTCGGGAATGACTCCAGCTACCGCCACTTCTAGCACCACTACTGATGAGAGGTTATCCAAACCTAACTTCGAGCCACACAAGTTGCCATCCTTTTTTTCCTTCACTGTGCCTATGTACGTGCTGAATGTGGACTTCAGCTCCTCCACTGCATTGTTGGCAGCTGTTGTACGCGCTAGCACTATCGAAAACTCCCCCTTCAAGTCCGCCTGCGACTTTTCTATTGCGCAAATTCGAGCGGAGTCCCCAACTGTGAAACCCTATTCCACTCGGCCGTCACAGAAGAAAAGCAAAGTCAGAATTTCCACAATTACCATGTCACGAAAACGTTGACACTACTAAGAAATGACTACGGAACTGCAATACAACTCTGTGACAACTCACGAAAACGTTGACAGTACTCAGAAATGACTACGGAACTGCAATACAACTCTGTTACGACTTGTACACTTCCAGTGAGCACAACTACATGACAACTATACAAAACCGACCACTTCAGCCTCACTGCACATTCTATCCTCAAAGGCCAAACACAGTGCCCACTGTAATTCAATTGTCCTTGTGCAATGAGCTCCTCTACAACAAGGATGCGTGAAAACCATTTACATGAGCAAGAGACTACACTTCGTCTACAGTAATGTACATCATGAACCACATTGACACGTAAAAGAAAATGGCAGAAAGCGGATTCCTCATCTCACAAAGGCATGGGTTGGCTGGGATTCCGATGTTTGCATGCCCTCTGCAACCTCTGTAATGCCAGGGCTAGTAGACCTTCCCTCCTTCTGTGCAACACTCAATTCACAAGCAATTACCAACACAAAATAACTGGAAAACAAAACAGCATGGCGGAATTGGAAGACAAGAACAACAGTGCTAGTACCGTAAAAGAAGATACAAAATTCCAAAGTAAATGCACTTACCAGTGCCGATTCCTTCCCAACCTTCCCTTTGCGGCCCACGGTGGAGAAGTTTTTGACTTGCCTCCTCGCATGGGCCATTGTTGCAGATTTCTTGAGCTGCAAGTCGGAGCCCCAATAGGACTGTAGCCTTTCAAATTGATCTGGGTCCACATGCACTGGGCACTCCTCATAACCACTTAAGAAATGGCTCTTCAACCGTGACCTCTCTGTCTTCAAATATCTTTTGATTGCATTCATGAATCCCAACATGCTAAGGTCATTGCCAATGTACTGGAAGTCTTTGTCTAGGGCATCTCTCAATCTCTGCACGCACTCGGGCCTCTGCTTCTCCCAGTCAATCACTGACATGTCTAGAATTCGCGGCACATATGTTCGCACGCAGCGGTCCCACACATTCTTCCCAGCACACCCTGCGTCAATTTCTCCCGTTGTTGTCACCAATATTTGGTGAAGTTTGCGGCCTCCCTTGTTGCGTTCCTTCAGGCCCTCATCATACAACGACTGCTTCAACCTCCGAGATGCTCTTCCCGCTGAATCTGCACATGCTTCCCCTGTTGAAGTCAGGTCCATCCCCTGCTGCAATTGCACTGACCACCTCTCTTGATACGGCTGAGGAGGGAGTTGCGATCCCATGCTCCATGGCGCTGGTGGCATTGGTGCTTGAAGCATCCACTGTCCAGGCATCCACTGCCAGCCATTTCCATAGCTTCCTGCAGGTTGAGGAGGCACAATTGCTGTACGTGCCACCGTGGGGGACCTCGGAGGAATCTGCAGTCGCGGCCGCTTCTGTCGATTGTCAACGGAATTCCCCTCCGTTTGGAAGTCGTCCTGGTCTGAATCAAAGACTACCCTCCCAGCAGCCACGTGCCCTGCATCCAATGCGTGCAAATTGAGACATTTGAACTCAAGATTTTCATTGTGTTCCTTCCTAGCAACTCCACGTATAGCATTTCGCCCTAAACTGTGACGTTCACTACAGTAGGCAACAAGTACCCTAAACCCTACAATCGCAGAATTCACATTTGAGCACATCCACAAAGGCACAGACGGTGCTCCTTCCTACCGATTGCACGCACAGCATTGCACTCTAAAGTACTCTAAACCCTACAATCGCAGAATTCAAATTTGAGCAGGCCCATAGTGATGAAGCTGCTGTACAAGTTACTACATGTTACAGAAAAACACTGTCATGCCGCAAGCGAGAATTCGGAATTCAATTACGGGGTCCAGCGCCGTCATTGACCTCGTATACTGTCATACCCTACATTGCCACATGCTACGTGGCGCTCAGACGCCGTTTCCTTAAAAAATTAAATGCTAGTCACTGGGCGCTTGTTCTACGACTATGATGTTACTATGATGCAACTGCAGCTGTCCTCCTAGTCATACAATACAACTACAACACAACTCTAAAGGAACTACAGAGTAACTGAGTGCCAATTTCGAGGAACATAAATGAATTGGGTCCTACTTAAAGCTATCCCGCCGCCGCCACTACAAAAAACCCTACTGCATTCGCGAAATTGAAGAAGAGGGGCTTACAGGTCATCTACGGCGCGTGCGACTGCCAATTTTGCGGGCCTCAAAGCGTGCGCAAGCTCCGCAACGCGCTTGTCACGAAGACGCTCGTACTCACACTTCTTGTCCTCTCCACTTGCCTGTGCGCCCTCTTCCATGCGTGATAGATAGCCTTGCCTTCACTCTACTGAATTGAAACTTCCAATCGCTACGAGACTCACTTGCAGTGCGTGTTGTACGAGAGCATGCAGACCCACGAACTCCACCGAACAGCTTCGCGTGTCACCCTTGCGGAGCAACGGACCAGCGCGATGGAGAAGCAATTCTTCAGAAGGAGCGGCTGAGGGACTCTGAGAAGAAGACGAACGGGAGAGGAAAATGACCCACATGATAATGCAACCGCCCCTTTAGTGAAGCGACTGTGTGGTTGAGGAGGTGGCAAGTAACGGCAGTCATTGCCGATTTTCATAAAAGGCGGCTTTGACATCATCTCCGGATATGGTAATTAATGCAGCCTGTAGTTTGATTAGACATTTTTCTTCATGACAGTGCATGTCTAATTGAACTTAGTTAGGGGTCCATCATTCCCAATTAGGGAAATTAATCATACCTCAGGATTGCATTTCACCAACAGTGTTGGGGACTGGCATAATTTTTTTTTTTCTTCTGAGACCTCCATATTCTCGATATAAGAAGCAGCTCATAATGTACAGCATGTTCTCCATGTCTTTGTTTTTGAAGTGATCCAAAGCGCCTTCATTGACGTGCAGAACTTGTTTGTATGTCTTGAGGTTTAGGGTAATTTGTGACGTGCGTATTCATTGTTTTCATTGTCTCAACTGCAGTCGATTTCTGTCCTTTTTTTGGGAGCACAGTGGTCCTTGGAATATTTCAAGAAGATTCCAGAATATCTCCTAGAATTCATTCCAACTTTTATGTGCCACGGCACATACAAACAACTTTGAGCATGCACAGAGAGAGCAGACTTCCACTGTCATCAATGACTATGGAATGCAGTCATAGTGGTGAACAATGACTACATCGTGACTGTTATCAGTCATTTTGTAGTTGTAGTATGTTAGCAACCAGTTGAGACCCAATTGCAGTGCAGTGTGAAAGTCCTCTCAAACATGAATTTCTCGTGCATAATGGCTAAACCATGATGAGTCCTTTGTTGTCATATGAATGCTTGATAGATCAAACTACAGGAACTTCAAGGGGGACTGTGAGGATTCAATCCACAGTGTCCATTTCCGCATTCAGAACACAGAATGTTGCCCGCACGGCCTCCACTTTCCGATTTGGGCAAGCAACGTCTACGAGATGACCGACTTTGGATCCGAGAGCTTYGGCGAGCTCGGCAACTGAACGTGAAGAAGCTACATTGCCCATGCACGGAGTGCCAAGGGCGTAGGAGATTTTTAATAAAGAATGTTCGTGATCATCTTCTCCGCAATGGACGGCATCCAGACTTCAGGGTTTGGAGAGGTCCTGGGACTCGAGATTCTTCTGATGAAGAGTGGGAGCAAGAATTCTGGGGTCCTAATGTAAACCGCAGCGTCAGAGTAGATGCACAGGTCGATATGCGGGGGATGTTGGAGAATACCTTCACTATAGCAGATGACACAGAGGATGTGGAGGATGACACAGAAGATGTGGAGAACAGAGTTCGTCAGGAAGTGGCCGACGCCTTCATGGTCGCAGATTCTGTATAAGAGGAATGCGCCCTAGGATCCGGTGGACTTGAATCAGAGGGCGAGGAAGTTGGAGACGATGAGCCCACTCAACCGCCCACTGAAGAACGAACAGCAGAAGACCGGAACTTTGACCCGCAGGAACTGGAAGAGGCCATCCAAGAACTATACAGCAATTCCAAATGCACGAAACTGGCAGCCACCATCTTGATCATGAACCTCTGCACGGTTCACGGAGTGAGCAATACCTTCGCTGACGAGCTATTTCCCATTCTCCATGGTCACATTCTTCCTGAGGAGAATTGCCTGCCAAAAAACTACCACAGAGCACGGTCATTGACGCAGAAACTCGGACTTGCGTACAACACAATCCATGCGTGTGACAAGGGATGCGTGTTATTCCGAGGCGACCATGATGAGGCCATGCG
Source organism: Pleurozium schreberi (assembly GCA_006891605.1). Taxonomy (NCBI): domain Eukaryota; kingdom Viridiplantae; phylum Streptophyta; class Bryopsida; order Hypnales; family Hylocomiaceae; genus Pleurozium; species Pleurozium schreberi. Next base: position 59,084 of record VACF01000620.1, read on the forward strand.
CTGTCCTAAGTGCAATGGACCAAGCTACAGAGATGAAGAACGCAAGAGGTTCCCAGTGAAGGTGTTGAGGCATTTTCCCATCATACCGCAATTACAGAGAATGTTCCGAAGTCCCAGCATTTCAAAGCTCATGCTATGGCATTCAGAGAATAGAAGTGACCGTGAGGGTGGGGATGGACTTGTCCGACATCCGTGTGACTCGAAGGCTTGGCGCCATTTCCACGAAAACGTTGATCCCTCTTTCGGAAATGACCCTCGAAATGCACACTTCGCTTTGGCTGCAGATGGGGTGAACCCTTTCAAGTAGAATAGGTCGACATGGTCGACATGGCCGGTTCTGCTTCTCAATTACAATTTGCCACCGTGGTTGACTACGAAAAAGTTTTTGTATTGTTGGCCTTGTTGATTCCGGGGAAGCAATCAGTCACTGCCGAGGCCTTTGATGTGTATTTGGAGCCACTTGTGGAAGAGTTATTGCAGCTGTGGGAAGGAATTCCAGCTCACGACATCACGAAAGATGTTGGTGACAGAGCATTTTTGTTGCGTGCAATGCTGATTTGGACAATTCATGATTTTCCGAGGTATGGGATGGTGGGAGGTTTTTCTCATCAAGGGTTTGCTGCTTGTCCGCCCTGCGGCTCCAATCTGGATGTTGAGCACTCTGTGGAGCTTGGAAAACAAACATTTGGTGGAACTAGGCGGTGGTTGCCAGCAAGTCACAACTATCGTGCAGTAGAGATGAAAGATCGTTTCAATGGATACGTGGAAACTCGTTCAAAACCACAAGTAGTTACTACCGAAGAACAAATCCAGCACGCGGCTGAGTATGAGGCATGGAAGCAAGTTGGAAATCGAGAAGGTGGAACAAGGGATCCATCAAAACTTCACGGAGTGAAGCGCTTAAGTATCCTGAACAAGCTGCCATATTGGAAGGTGCCTTCAAATTCTGCCTCTAACTCTTCTAGTACGGTCTAAGTAGTAATAAGATGCAGGGAATTGTTGGCGTGCACCCTGAACCCCCGGAAGGTCATATCACTTTGTATCATGGAAGTCTAAATCTGCACTTCCATAATGTCTTTTTATGAATTTCTGGCTGTGTTCTGCGTCCATCCTTTTTTTCTTCACTGTTCACATGTAATGACTAGGGAGGCGAGGTAGGACTGCGGCGTAGTTATTCTGCAGTTGTCGTCCACAGAAGTGCAACTGAGTTGGACTATCTCGTGACTCCTACAGGACTACAGGACTAATCTGTAGTCATTTATGAGTGAGGCATCTATCTTTGCAGTAAATGCTGGGACTGCATAAACTTTTTCACTGAAGAATTGCTTGTGTTATTAACTTTTGCACTTGCCTTGATCAATTTGCCTGCAGTATTTACTCATTCGGTATACACTGGATGTAATGCACTGCGAAATGAACCTGGCATAGAACTTTTTGAAAACCATCGTGGGGAAAAAAGACACAGTGAAAGTCAGGCGTGACTTGCAGAGGCGGAATATACATCCACACCTGTGGCTGATCCCACATCCAAGGAATCCAACAAAAATGGTAAAACCTAGAGCACCATACATGTTGTCTGACGCAGAATTTCAAGTCTTTGTCGCTTGCATAGAGTCCTTGAAGACTCCCACTGACTATTCGTCTGACCTTGGAAAGCATCTACGGAAAAAAAACTTCGGTGGACTGAAGTCACACGATTATCATGTTCTAATGCAACAAATTCTGCCGCTAGCTTTGAGAGAATTGATGGAACCAGGACCAAGGATGGCTATCATGCGAATGAGCAAGGTTTTTCGCCGAATATGCACTAAAGCGTACAATCCAGTCGATCTCCCGTCATTGGAGGCTGATGTAGCAGAGAGCATGGCATTGCTGGAAATGGAGTTCCCCCCTCATTTTTTGACATCATGACACATCACCCCTACCACTTGGTTCAGGAACTGGACTTGTCTGGACCGGTGAGCGCGAGGTGGATGTACCCCGTTGAACGTTACATGAAAACATTGAAGAGCCATGTCAGAAATATGGCAAGGCCCGAAGCATGTATGGCTGAGGGATACCTCAAAGACGAATGCTTAGGATTCATAACGGAGTACCTACACAGCTTTGAAGTCACAGAGAGGCGTGTATGGGATGCAGATGAAGAGTATGGTGATGCAGAGGAAGTGCTACAGGGAGGAGGGAGGCCATACGTGATGAATCCCGCACTTCGAGACTTGGCCCATCAATACGTTCTCTCCAACGTCTCTTGCCTTGTAGAGTACCGTGCGTAAGTGGAAACTACAAACAACAATTTCCCTCTGTTCAGTAGTGAAATAGCACTGGAAGGTTGCCGATATGTTTTTTTAGACTGTGAGGATTACAGTTTGAGACGCATAATCGATTGCAACACGGATGGGCAAAACTGTGAAGTTTTTCTCATGGATTCCATCATAGCAGTCCCGTAGGAGATGTAATGTAGTCATTGTTAAACCTTTACATCTACACAGAACTCTAATACAACTAACAAATGACTAGTAATAGTGAAGAGAAAGCACTGAGTGGTTTCGAAGTACGTAACGTGTATGCCGAAGATGTTAGTACAATGCCTCAGGCCCTGTACTTTGTGCTGGGAAGTGTTACGTGGAATGTCTAACAGTAATGAATTCATGTAGCAAGTGGCAGGACGAACGTGAGCAGGATCCGAGCATTCCGTCATTTGAAGAGTGGGTGCCAAACGTAGTGCGAAATGCAGCACTGGACGTAACAAACCCTGACAAAATGGACCGGATGCTCTTGACCACGAAACCATCACAAAAGGCAGCACGGTATACCAGGATGAAGTCATTTGGCAGCCACTTCCAAGTGGATGATGGAGATTCTAGTTGATTCCAAACATACAACAGCGAGGTTGCTTCTGTATTCGAAGTCCCAACTGTTGATGCGAGGGATGTGTCGGTGAACTATGTTGGAGTCTTGAAAGACATACTGAAGTTGGACTACGGCCCTCTTCATACGCCGATCATTCTTTTCCAATGTGAGTGGATGAAGACACAAGACAATAGAGGAAATGCAACATACGTCCGAGATGATGCTGGCTTCTTGATGGTGAACTTCCGACACAAGTTGCCACGCATGTCTGAGCCATTCATTTTCTCCAGCCAAGCAACACAAGTCTTCTTTTCCGATGTGGTCCAAAAACCAGGGTGGAAAGTTGTCCTTCAAAAAGAAGCTCGTGCCAAGAGGGAGGTAGTAGACACTTCCAATGTATTCATAACCACCACAGTGGAGACGACTGGATTGACAGCTCCTGAAATGTTGCCAAGCCCACCACTAGTGCCTTCCCTGATAGGGGCCATGGAATTGTCTCCTGAGGACAATTTATTAGCAAATGCGCAATATTAGACAAAATTGCTGTAATCCGGATACTAAAGACTCTTAACAATTATGCCTTCCACAACGAATTTGCAAAACTGGAATGTATTGCAGTCACACATGGACATTCCTATGTATGTTGTTCGCACTGTATCCATTCTCTGATATTTTCAACACCCTAAACCTTCCAGTAATAAGGTCCTGCCCTATCCCTCTTTTGTGCATCTGTTTGTTTAGCATTACTGAATCAGTTATTTTATTGTCATACCGGAGTCATTCACGAAGCTACACAGAGTCAATGCGGAGTCGCGCATGACTAGTTCACAATTGAGTCCAGTGCAATGGTCTGTTTGTGAGGTCCACGTCGCGTCTTCACAGACTTCGGTCGATGAAAACGGTGGGATGAATGGAGTCGGGATCCAAGCTCCTGCAGTCTTCATCCTTCTATTGTTTTTATGACTACACAACGACTACTGTTTTGTACACGTCATGCTGCCTGTGCAAATACAGAGTTCTAGTCGCTGCGCAGTCATTTAGGACAGTAAGTCATTGTTCAGTTGGTTGTGAAACACCCCTTTTTCTTGTAGTGGCATGCTGAGTCTTTTATCTTATAATAGACTATTTCTTGGGGTATTTAGTCAGAATAAAAGTGAATTTTTATTCTATTTTCAAAACACAAGTACATAAGTGACATTTTGAACACGCAACACTGACCTTACATAGATCATTCCCTAGCGTTCGAACTCGGTAGTATTTGGAATTGGATTCCAAAAACCTAGCTACAAGCTTTCACGTACAATGATAGTTATTTATTGTAGTGTAATATTATATTACTTCTACAATTTCTTGGATATTGATGAAAAGACAAATGATGTTTAGCAAAATAATTTATTGATTATCATGATTGATTTATTGAATTCAATGTATGACAAACAAAATGCACTTGTGTGAGGATACCCTACATTGTCTATCATATAATAGAATATTGCTAAGCATATCCATAAGTGTTTATTTGAAAAGTCCCAATCATCCTCAATTATTGGAGAAGTAGGTATAAGACAGGAAGGAAACTAAAATGCTACTAATTCTAAATTGGATTGAAATATGTGAACCCTAGTGGTGAGATTTCTGTAGCGAGCAATTTAAATCTTTTGGATCTTTTTTTTAACTAATGAAATTTAATTTTAAAAATAATTCAATGTGCAATTTTTTCTAAAAAACAATTTATCATGGTAGTCTTCATAACTTTCACATTAATAGTGTGCATGAAATTAATTAAATATTTGTATGCATATATAATTTATCCTATCAAAAACCATTATTATTATTTCTAATTATTTGGAATCATTTTGCTACTTAAGCTTGATTTTCATACATTGAGGAACCCAATTTTTTTGACAGGCAATATAACTTTTGCTACTTAGCCTACGTAGTTGGAAAAAGGATTATACATCTAGAAGGCTAGTTTGTTCCTCTATTCCAAATAATATTTCAAAATATCACACTAAAATTTGAGATCATAAGTGGATGAATGCTTGGTAGGCTTGCAATAATAAACCAATTTTTGTATTCTAATGCGCTAGAAGGATCATTTTGAGAAGTAAGAATTCAAAATTATGAACAAATATACAAATTCAACCTTGGAGTAAGATTAATATTGTGTGGATTGATAATATTAATCTTGTATTATTGTCACCAAAAATTTCATGAAATGGTGATTATATTCTCAAAATGCATTCACTCCTTTGAAGACACTATATTTTCTCATTGCAAAAGTGCATTTTATATTTCATGAAAAAGAGATTATTGATGGAATTCAAGTTATGATGTTTTCCATGAATTCAAGAATGCGAAAATAATAAACCACAAAAAATGGACATATTATTATGTATTATTTTTTAACTAAATACATATGATACTTATAATATAGCTCAGTATTTGATCAATTTAAAAACTCTAGGACCCTTTTTTGAGAATTTTCTTGAAAATGAAACTTTTGCAAGTGAAAATATCAAAATATAAAATTTATATGAAAAATTTACAATCAAAATTCATATAGATATTTGGCAAACCTACATTTAGATGGGAGTCTAAAATTCAAACTTCTTAAAACAAATCAATTTTGACAATATGGGAGTTAATTCAAATGGTTGATGTATTTGATATGTATACATTAGTAGTTATATTTTTCATTGTTCAAATGTTATATGTTTTTGAAATTGAAATCAAAACTATAGTTTTCGTTTAAATGCATAATGAGTACAAATATGTCAATTTTTATGGAAGATTTAATTTTTTCAATTTTTGGTTGATTGATTATACCATACATTTGCCCAAGTATTGTTCAAAACATTACTTGACCACCAAAGGGACAAATGGCATAAAATAAATAAATGATACATATTTCTTCACATATTTTTGGAAATGGTTTCCATCTAAGCCTTGAAAAGATAACTTTTCATTCAAGCCTTCCCTTGCTTGCCCATAGCTACCTCATTTGTACATAAGTACATTGCATTATCTTATGAAATTTGTTTGGAATCACTAGCCGCAAATAATATAAGAGTATAAGAAAAATAGAATGTATAACCATGTCAACTCCTCAAATGTGATCCAATAGCACAACATATCTTTCAAGATCTCCTTCCATAAGTCTCGCTTGTTTAGTTGTTATGCATTTTTTTATTTACTTTGGAGGCTTGAACTAATTGTTAGTTTTCTTTGGTAGATTTAATAGCACCCAAAGGGCATTAATTGAAGGGAAATTTCAAGCCTCCACCCCCCATTCACCTTCCCACTTCTCAAGTTTGTTCCATGGACTCCTATGTCACCTCCCTTGTTTGTCCTTCTCATCCACTACATCTCCTTGTGTGTTTTCCTTGTCTACTCCATCCAAGTGCCCGCTATTCTTGACCACTCCATCCCACCTCAACCTTCTATGATCTATTCACTTGATACACCCCTTGTTTGCCTCATTTGATCATTATTGCTTTGGTGTGTCCTATTTCATCGATCTTAAATTACCTCAATTGTATAAATTGATTGGAGCTAGCGCAATTCCATTTTTGCCTTTCACATCATAACATGTCTTAAGACTATAGTTTTGAATGTGCTCATTTTGAAAAAAAGGAGTTTAGGGTTTAGGGTTTTGACCAACTAAGATTCTCCTATTACAACCGTCTTTCTCTCTCTTACAGTCTTACCCTTGGTTTCCTTGGCTTTGAGCATGTGAGTGGAGAAGGTAAGGGCTATTGGAGCTATTGGAGCTATTGGAGAAGATAAGGGCTATTGAAGACAAAGGTGGAGTTGCTAGATACCATGAATATGGCTCAAGACAAGCAAGACATGGTGATATACAATAAGCTAACTGAGTTGAAGCTGACAACAAAGGCAACAAAGGCTAGATACGCATGCAATTGAGATCAAAGAGCTTCAATTGTAGATGAGGATACAAACATACTTCCATATGGAATGTTGTCAACGAGACCTTGGTGTAATATTTGTTGAGGTGTTCAAATGGTCTATTAGAGCCAAGATTGTGTAAGATGAAGATGGATGACACATGCATACCACATCAAAACAATAGGGAGATTACGTTTTCCAAAACGGCAATCTATACTTTTGCTTACAAACTTTGGTCTTGTGCCATAGAATATTTTGTTTAACATTAAAGAAAAGAAGAGACATACATAAGGCCTTTACAATTTCATAGTGCAAGGCTATTTAGTTTAGTATAGGGCAATTATTATCGTACAAAATTTCTAACAAGAAAATGTTGCCATGTCATGTGATTTGCCCAAGATAAGTGTATTTGAGCTTAGGGTGGATATACCCTTTTAAAAATTTTAATGGTCCTATATTCTATTCAAAAGTGAAAGTGCAAGCTTACCACAATTATAATTTTTTTAAATTAAAAAATATATTGATTTAGAGTACACCAGCTTTTCACTACCAATGATAGTTGGATGGAAACCACCTTTCCCATCCTTCTATCATGATTGTCCATGCACATCAACATGAGCAAGTATTAGAAAATCAATTGATTTTCATAGCACATACTGAGTACACATTTAAATGTAATCTAGAGTCTCTTTAGCAACTTCTAAAGTTGCCCTCCACTAAACTCCTTTTGCTTTAATGCAATCATTTTTGTTTATATTGTTTTTTGTGGATGGATGTGTCGGGCAAATTGAGGCACAAGATTTCAACATAATGCTCATAGATTACAAAGATTTTAGCTGCCTAGTTATCATGGAGTGAAATCATGAGCTACATTTTGGGAGCCTAAAGGTTTTGATGCATGCGTAGAAATTGCACATCAAGACTTTTGGGGATTGAATTAGTTACAAGGGTCTTAACTAATGGAAATGGAGGTAGTTAAGATCTATCTAACTTTGAAGAAGGCTTTTCCCATCCAATTTCAATGAAAGATGTGGCTTCTACCTCTTTCTCTAACATATCTATCATTTGAAATCTCCTTCTGTAAGTTGGTTCCTTTAGTTTTCTGTATTTTTTATTTACACTAAAGACAAATTGTTAGTTTATTAGTTTGCTTTGGTAGATTTAATAGCATCCAAACGGCAATTCGACAAAGGAATTTTCAAGCCTCTACCCCCGTCTACCTTCTTACCTCTCCAATTTGTCCCATCTTCCTATTTGCCTCCCTTGTCCACCCTTTTCACCCTTTCATCTGTTCTTCTTGTCTTCCACATCTTCCCATGTGTTTTCCTTGTCCACCCCTCTTGTCCGTCCCATTGTCATGTTTGCCTCCCCTATTCACCCCATCCAATTGCCTGCATCCCTTTATCACTCCATCCAACCGTCCACCTTCTATGATCCACTCATTTAATCCATCCCCTTCTCCTCCTCACATGATCCTCATTTATTTGGTCTGCCCTATCTCACCTGCCTCATATTGACTCAATTGTATGAATCGATTGAAGCGCAATTTTTTTTTTGCTCTTTCTACGATCATGTCATAGAGTGTGTAGTGTGGAAAGAGCTTGGACAATAAGACCCAAGGAACTCCCTAGTCAAAGTTTTTAAATGCAAAAGGTCAAATCGTCCATTATTTGTATCTAAAGTCAGAATTAATGCAAGAAATTTACTCATTTTGATAATTACTACATTGATGAATTGTCTATTGTTTTGTATCTATTAGTTGTAAAATTAGTGTAGACTTACTAGTAGATTGTTCAACTTGCTAGTTTCCAATTTGGAGTGTTTTTTTGGCTCATTTTGATTGATTTAGTTGATGACTAGGTACTAATTGATTGTTAATGACATCATAATCCAAATTGTGGTGTTAATGTGAACTGAGAGGAATTGTAGTGAAATTTGAAGGGATTTTTTGAGAAAGAAAGGGTAGCTAGTTGGGTGGTTAGGAGAATGCCTTCCATTTGGTTTTCACCCGGCCACTACAAGATGAGCGCGTGAGAGTCCTAGCCCAAGGGGGTTGTATATTTTGTTTTCATGTATAACTGGGTGCAAGAGGTTGTTAGGGGAGTGGTGATGAAGYAGTCAAATGCTTGTGGGATGAGATGTAGGATTGGTGTCCAAGTTGGTGGATATGTCACAAGATGATGAGCTTATTGATAAGCAACTTTGGAATTGTAAAAGGTGATCTACTTGCCAATCAAATTAATAATATATCAATTTCAAGCTTACTTGGTCTTTAGTGCAATATGGTGAATATGTGTGATTTAAATTGGGAGTTTTGTTACTTGATCTAGAGATTGAACCTATTAGCATAGATTCACTACTTGACCGGCTCTTTTAGAACAAACTTATTATACTATAAAATATTTCTGAGTAAGTAATTATTTTCCTTCAACAATTAGTTTCACAATAATATTTTTGGGAAGAACTAAAATTTCATGATGAAGTAATTTAAAATATTGTGACTTTGATAAACTAGTATCACACACTAATAGGATAAATCATAGTTGTACAATGGAGGTCCAAAAGCATTTATTATGCTCTTGCTTTGGAATTTGGTGTATGAATACTTCTTTTTTCCTACACAAATTATCAATTTTTATGAGAGTTTGAACACTCCGAAAGTCCCTCATATCAAATTTGATGAATATTAAGTGAATGTGACTTAATAAATAATTATTAAAATGATCATGTAGATGAAAATAAATGAACATTTAATGACAATCAAACTATTTTGCATGGCATGAGAATAAAATAAAAATAACACAATATAGATATTGGTTTTATAATAATTTAATTAACCATATTAGTAAAATCTCACACATTCTTCTAATTCCCAAACTAATACTCCCTTTGTCCCACTAAGATCCTTCCAAGATCTTCCTAGTGAGCGATTAACTATATTTTTAGTCTTTGTGCCATTGAGATATGCATTCAAAAACAAATAATCCATCCCTTGTATCTATGCAGAATCTCTAGCTTAGGTGCTATCATTTAGGCATCCAAAATCTATGTGGAAAGTATTATATTTGAGCAAATTTCATGAATGTTGGTAGCTCATCATTTTGGATGATTTATAGGTTGTTGGCAACAATGGGATTCTAGGACTATGGCCCAAACCTAAATACTTGCAACAAGGAAATCCAGCCTACTTCATGAATCAATTTTCATAGCGTCCAAGTGGTCACTAAACTCATTGTCAAAGACTATTGAAACAACAAATACAAGGTTCCTCATATGGGCAAAAGCTTGCTAGAAGATGAATGCTCCCATATTGTTTTACTTGCCCCCACTAGGTCGTGCAACACAACAAACTCATACTCAACAATCAAAATCAATAAAGCAAGGTTTTTTAGTGGGACACAAACATTGCATGATTTGAAGGTTTTTAGAAGGACAAAGGAGGTAAAAATTAGTGCTATTATCATAAAGCAAATTAATTGAGTCAACTCCACTAGTGTGACATCAGTGAAGGTAAGATTTGACATAAATAAAGTCATTTTTGTAATTAAAAAAAAGTGCCGCATGGCATCTAGTGATAGGTGCAAGATGACATGGACTTGTCAAATTCTAACATGGAAACTCCATATTGGCACTTCTTTGATGAATCTGACCTTCATGTACTGTAAGATAGAAGCATTAGTCCCCAACCACATCCAGTCCCCAACCACATCCAATCCCCAACCGCTTCCAGTCCCCAACCACGTCCAATCCCCAACTTGTAAGGGTGTAGTATTTTGGCTAGGACAAATTTCCAACCATAGCTTGAAATGCAATTTTTTTTTGTCTTTTCCAAGGTTGAGACTAATAAGGTTATGACACATGTCTCAAATTAGTGTGCAAGAAAGTACAATTTAGTAAGCATAGTGGAAGACTCTAGATATTGTGTCTATTGGTCTGGCTCCCAAAATTCACATTTATTTCAATTTTTGGGTATAAAATTCTGAAAATTTTGCAAACTCCATATGTCCTATCTTTCCACATGGGTAAAAATTTCACCACCTCATGTTGCGCACAATCTGCTCCAAAATAGCTTAAATGATCACAATTACTGGTGCTTCTACCTTACCTTATTAGTACAACTAAAATTCTAAAAAACAAAATTATCTTGAAATTCATAGAATGAATGATTTCACACATCTTTGGAGTGAAAATCGTGGCCGGGGATAGGGATTTCTTTTCATTTTTTATGAAGTGCCAAAGTGGCAATATAAAATGTTATTGTGGTGCTTTAAATTTCAACATTCACCCACAAATTGGATAGAAAATATTACATTAGCACATATTATATGTCCATAATTTTGTTTTCATCCACAATCTAGCGATTTCATCCAAGATTAATTTTCATTTCAAACTTTTTTGGCAAAAAATGTAAAGAATTTTTGCTGTTTTTAACCTCTAAAGGATGTCATTGTTTTCTATATGTTCTCTCCACTTGTATACATAAGGGAAAATTGAGTAGCACATGAATCCCATTCAATCTGTAAATTTCAGACCAAGTCATAGTCATACTATTGGTCAACTGAGATTCTTTTGGGAATTTTTGAGTGTTCAGAGAAGAACAATTACATTCAATATACTGGGTATGTACGCAAACTCTTAAGGTGGGCAACATCCTTTGGGGGTTAAGCCAAATTATTTTTTGGGGTGCAATCTGGCACGTGGAAGCCAAAAAAAAAGCCTTGTGCGGGGAACTCGAAAGTGAGGTAAGGTAAGACAACCCATTGCGGTTATTTCTTCCATTATGGTCACCTATGAAGTGGTCCCATTGTGGTTTTTTTAGTTTGAGATCTAAGCCACAATCAATGTCTGACATGATGGTGATGGAGTGATTAGTAACCACATAAGGCACTTCCAACTTTTCAGTGTGAAATTCATTACATGGATTGACTTTTTAGGCATTCCATGTTAGAAAATATTGTGATTGCATTAGGTAGTGAGATGACCATCATGGATCAGATTTTGTTGGCTATGGGGTGGTCTGCAGACCCTGTTGGGCCATGGAAAACTGAACACTTCAAAAATTCCTAGCAAATTCACACTTTATCGAAAAAATATAATTTCAATTGCACTTGTTGTTTCTCACACTTATCTTTAAGGGCCGCTTCACACTATGGCCGTCCAAGTCGAGAGGCCGTGGGATTGAGAGTCCAAACTTTGGTGAGAGTCCATGGAAATGGGCAATAAATAGGCCCAAGTTGGAGCCTTTGGCCGGCCATAGTGTGAAGCCTCCAAAGGCCAAGCCCAAAGTCCAAACCCATACCATTGAACTCCCACGGCCTCTCAACTTGGCCGGCCATAGTGTGAAGCCTCCAGAGGCCAAGCCCAAAGTCCAAACCCATACCATTTGCAAGGCTTGTATTCATGTCTCTTCACATGAATAGTCCATCTAATTTCAGAAATTTTCCTCTCACCTTCTCTCACCATGGATTCTAGAAGGGAACACATTCTTGTTCTACTTTCAATTTTCATGGCATTAGATGTTTTTTCAGCCCTGTAGGAGCTGTTTCGGGGTTGTTCCCTGAAATTGTTCCCTACATAGGGAACTAGCGACTACTGGTCTGAAATTTTGAATTTCAATTTTTTTTCCAGAATTCTTAGAAAGTGTAAAGAAACTGAAAATTGATTTCAAATTTTTTTTTTTTTTCAAATTTAAATAAAATTAATAATAATAATAATAAATTAAAATAATTAATTAATTAGTATTATCTGACGAGGCAGTCTCTGTGCCACGTCAAACTGCCTATGTGGCAGAGTTCTAGAGTTCCCAATGTGTTCCCACAGCCCGGGAACTTGCAGTCTTCTAGACGGTCCAAAAAACATCTAATGTCATGAAGTATGTCATTGTGGGCATTTTGGCATTGCAAAAACTTGCAATTTTTCAACAAAATGCACAAATGATGATAATGGCAGTTTTTATTGCCCAAGGACGGAGGATGATTTCTCAAAGGAAATGTTGGCAACGTCAAAGATATGGAGGTTTTTTGGAACGCACTCTTATGGGGTCATTTTCAAATCGTGATTTCCGGAAGCGAATGAGGGTGAGTACATCTACATTTCAATATTTATGTACTCTTTTAGGGCTTGTTTTGAAGAAGAAGAATACTCATTTTAGAGAAAGTGTTAGTGTGGAACAAAAGATTGCTATAACTATTTCTCGATTAGCAACGGGTAATACATTGCAAATGATTGTTGATTTGTTTGGCATTGGATTGAGTACAACTTCTATCATTGTGAGGGAATGTTGTGAAGCTATTAGGATTCATTTGAGACCATTGGTTTTTTAAAAACCAAGTCTAGCTTGGATGAAACAAATAGCAAACGGTTTTGAAGCACTCCATGGCATTCCGCTTATTACAGGAGCAATAGACGGTAGCCACATCCCTATTATGGCACCATCTCATGACCCCATAGCATATTATTGCCGAAAGGGATATTATTCATGTTTACTACAAGGAGTTGTAGATGCCGATTACAAATTCTGGGATTATGACTTTGGATGGGCTGGAYGGATTCATGATTGGGCCTTATTTCAGAAATCAGAAATTGGAAAGAGGACTATGAAAGGTGCACTTTTACCTTACAGATTTATTGATGATGCTGCGTATCCTATGAGGCCTTGATTTTATTCACCATTCAAGGGAGAAAAAGAAGGATTGCCAAGAAAAAAAGCACATTGGAATTTCATCCAATCAAGCACTCGCATGGCTGTAGAAAGAGCTTTTGGAATACTGAAAGGACGATGGCGCATATTACTGAAACGAATTGACATGCCACTACGAAATGTGCTTGATATTGTTACAGCGTCTTTGTGCCTCCACAATCTGTGCATCCTAGAGAATGATGAGTTTTCTATGGATTGGGCCAAAGAAGAAGAAAAAGAGCTACAAGCTGAAGCAAATATGGCCATAGGAAACATGTAAGAAATGGATATGTTTCACTCCCTAGAATCATCATTGAGGGAAATGAGGGAACTACAGAAAATAAATCCACAAGGCGAAGAGACTCCATTTATAGAACCGGAAGAACAAGAAGAAATTGAGAATGAGGAGAATCCTGCATGTGAAAAAACCAAGAAGAAAAGACAAGAGAAAATGAAGAACATGTTGGCTGATTCAATTCAAATTTATCTATTACTAGCTTTTATAAAAGTCATTTGGCTAGAAATTCAGACATTCAGTGGGAAAACTGTGCCTACAATGACGATGACAATAGCCTAGATGAAGAGTAGCATATAGAAATCTAGAGCTTATTGATCAAACGATCAAATTGATAGTCTACCCTTTTTAATAGCTCATTTGTTCTCTCAAAGTTTTTCATTATCCCTGTACTAGTTTCTACCATTTTCTCAAAAATTTCAATGACTATATCATGAAAGTTTTGTTTACCTTTTGATGTTGGTGTAGAAACAGTTGTTGATATTGGTGCAGTCTCCACATCCGGGGTTGAATTGGTTTGAATTTGTACATCATCTGTGGTTGTGGCCGAAACATGTTTCATGACTTGCCCAGCTTGGTGATACCATTCGTCTAGAGCATCATAGAATTTGCTCTCTTGCCGGTTATTGCCCAAAATACCATTGGCCATTTTGTCTTTTTTGTAAGCATCAAAGATAGACTTGAACTTCTTACGCCATGCCACAGCAGTGCGGTTGAATTTTGGTAGTATTACCACCATTCTAGCATGAAGCCTCACCCAAGAGTCAATTCCTACAAGCAAAAAATTGAAAAAACATGTCAAACAAGTAAAAAATGGCACTGAAAAAAGTATTACAGCACATGCTCTCATTGTGAAACAAAGACTATGCAAGGGATAAATGAGAAAAGAAGGTGGCAATGGTCATCGGGAAGAAGTAGGTGGAGGGTTTGTTCACGCCATGCCAAGTTCCACCATTGTGGTGGTGGAGACTAGGGATCAAACCCCACCGGTGGCATTTCATTTCGACATGCAATGGGGGGAAATGGGGTCCTGGGGGCTGGGCGCGCGGCAAAGGCCTTGTGGCCCCTAATTGGCCCCAATCCTCAATCCGAATTTTTTTGTAGAAAACCTAAATTCAAAGAAAAAAACTCTTACCTTGGGTTTTTGCCATTCCTCACAAATTCAGGCTCCATTTCTCCCTTCAACACAATCAATTGAAACACCTCCGAGTCCTCCCACTTCCGATTTGCCTCTTCCCCTTCGACTTCAGCTGCTCCTTCAATTTTCACTACTTTCTTCTTGGGAGCTGCTTTTTTCTTCAGAATAGGCATTTGCTTGGGAGCAACTCTCTTTTTGGAGGATCCTATAATCTCACAATCTCCTCCCTCAACAACCCTCTCTTCTACCCTTACCGCATTTGTCTCATGACTCTCTTCTACAATTTTCCCTCCAAGTTGAGTTGAAAAAGGTTGAAATAGGTTGAAATGCTCCATACGAACTTGGAGTCAAAAAAAAATTTGACCCCATCAAAGGTGGCTGGCTACAAAAGAAAGGGTTTTCAGAAAAATTGTCCATCTTTCCTACTTGCGAAAAAATTAGAGAGACAACACACAACAACGAGCTACAAAAAAAACAGCTCCTACCAAAACGCTCAAGAGAAAGAGAGAGTGAAGGCCGAAGGCACATCCCACTTTCTACCTTTCGAGAAACAACCTTTCTAATCTAACGACAGAGATCTTGTCAGTTTTTTTTTTTTGATTATTTTTTTTTTTAATTTGAAGGACTCTCGATCAGAGTTTGGGTTGCCAAAAATTGGCAACCCAAACTCTGATCGAGAGTTCGTCGCCATGTAGGCATTTGGTTGCCATGTAGGTAGTTTTGAGGGCGACGGACTTTGGGCTGTGCCGCATAGTGTGAAGGGGCGAGAGGCCAAACTCTTGGGTTTCTGAAATTTGATTGGCTAAAACCGACGGACTCTCGACCTTGTGCCGTAGCGTGAAGCGGCCCTAAGTGGGGAAAAAATTGAAAAATTTCAACAGTAGCGTGAAGCCAAACTCCAAATTCTAACCACAATAGGTTGTCTTACCTTACTGTAAATTACTGTACACTGCACCCCCTCGGCCTTGATGCACTTTTCTATTTCACATAAGGTAGAAGCACCCATAACCGTCACTGTACCCACAACAGTCACTAGAGTTCCCTTAAATTGTCTCCATAGGTACCTTGCCATGCTTAATTGTGGTTGGTGGGCTCTGATTTTTTTAGATTTTGGTGCTAGAATCAAGGCAGATTTACTAGAGTGCGGTTTAGGGTGCCCTAGGAAGGTCTACTTTGAAAATTCATAGAAATTAGATGTCTTATCCAAAAATTCTATTTATTTTTTTGAAAATTCATGATTTTCAATTGCTAATCTAGAAGAAATATATTCTGTACAAAAAAGTGCCTCCAACTCTGCTGAATTCCTTATTTTGACGGTTATGGGTGTCACTACCTTAAATAGATCTATGATTTACCAGTGAGCATTTGACCACACTAAATTAACACAATTAAAATACTTCACTTAATCCCAAACCCTGTTCTCCACGCACACAAGTTATTCCTTGCCAGGATCTCCGTGTGGACCCACGGCCTCCTGGACGGTGTTACTTCATTTATTGTTAGAAGTAATAAGCGACTAATTGCAATGACTTTTGCCTAGATTAGAATGAATTTTTTCAATTCTCTGAATTAAGGTATTGATTGAAATAATAATAACTTTATCATGTTTTATTTTTATTTGGCCATGAAACTTTCTTTGAAATTTGAAATTAGCTTGCAAAAGTTTTGAGACACTTAAATTTTCCTATGAAAGAATTCAAAGAAAATATACGCACATGTAAAGTGATGTTAAATTAAATTCTTCGAGAATTTAAGATAAATACCATACTATCATTGAGGTTTTACACTATAAATTTTAACACAACATACTTCAATGAATCAACCATGTGATGTAACAATTGGATTTAAAATAACTACTGTAATCAAAATAGTTGAGTTTTTTTAACTGCCTAGGTTCAAACCAAAAACACATTTTATCTCATAAGTCTGCAGCAGCTTAGTCAAATTGGGCACAAATTAACGTGTGCCAGGAAGCTAGTAATATGACACACATTCTTGTAAGAAAATGACTGAAAAAACATTCTTTGACTTTACAATGCCCTACTTGAAAAATGAAAAAGTCTAATATGGTCCTCTATATTATTTAGAATTTATCATAAATAACCATAAGGAAGTGACTTGCAACAATTTGATACCTCTTTGGAGGGTCTAAATCAAGGTGTTTTTTTCATTTATTATAGGTAGTGCCAAAAGTGATCTTCATTGTAGGGAGGAAGCTATTTACATCCATAAAATAGATGAAGACTACAATACATGGATGAAATTTTGTTTTTTCATCCAAGCCCATGAAAATTCATCCAAACTAGAGCAATATGGTCCCAAGATTTGACAATAGTTTATGGTTTATGGTTTGCGATTAGCAAAAAATTGCTCAATAAAAAACCCTGGTCTCAATTACCAKGGCTAGATGGCAAACCAAATGGTGAGGGCCTCACATAGTTGAGGACTTTATTTGTTGATTTTCTAATTCTGCAGTCTTCTTGTTTTTTTATTTAAAAAATACAATATAGTGTTTCAGGTTTCAAAGGAGTAGTGCAAATCTTCTTGTATATTTTAAGGTGGATACCCCCAAACCATCCCATTTTTCTATTATTCTTAGTTACAATTATTAGTTTGCTCAAGTTTCCATGTATTCTTGTGGGCAAGTGAAAGGAGGTTCCAATGTACCAAAGAATGCAACATTTAAAAATTGTATGCATAAGTTATGAAAGTTCAAGTTTTTTTTTTGGGTAAGTGTTCTAAACTTGATTTTTCAACATACAAATTGATTTGGGAGATGTACATAGAGTAATAATGGTGGTTTTAGGAAGAGTGCCCTAATAGGTGTACCTACTTTAGCATAAGCTTGGGTTATTATCGTAAATTATTTAACAAAATTTGAAGCATGACAAAAGTTGATAAATACATAGATCCTTGGTCAATTTTAATGCAGTTTCAAACATGTCAACTTATCAAAATGTTGGCTTTTTGTTCAATGTAGAGCAAATTACTAGAAGCTCCAAAAAGATGTTAGGCATTTAGGGGTTAACTTAGTGAAGTTTTGATTGGTGGAGGGATAGAGCTCTTATCGTAGGTTGGGGCGGTTGTTTGTTTAGAGGGTCTGAGCTCAGGCCTCTAATTTGAGAGCGGAACTATTTATCAAATGCAGTTTTCTCACTTGCCTCTAAGAGCATCCCCACCAGGGAGTTCTCTTTCACTAAACTCGGGACCTCAATCTAGTCAACCTTGACTTTATAGGGATGAGACCTCGCGAGTTCTGTAAACAAGCCTTTGAATAGGGAACTAGCCGTGAGCTTCACCACATTTTGTATAATTTAGGGATACGGAACTTGCAATGAGACTGGTGTGAGGGAGTCAAAGCATTTGTATATGCATTCGAGGTCCTCTCCCTAAAGTTTACGGATATGGAACTAGCTAGTGGGGTTGCTCTAAATCCGGTTCACTTGCTTGCCTAGTCTGAAATCAGTTCTCGTGTGACTCCTTATGACCAAAAATATTGTTTAACCTCTAATTTGAGAAAAATCATCACAAATTACTATTTGGAAGAATATTTTGAAATTGATATACAAATAAAGTTAGAGATTTTGAGGTTTAGACTCCATTTGTATGGTTAGATTCATCATTGCTATCACCAATACTTTTTTATGAATTTTGAAAGAATTTTTTTCAAAATTGTTATCTTCTAAATTCAATTACAAACATAATAATACTCCATTTCATTTTTTGAGTACATTCTGTTGGAATGGATTTGAAATTAGTTTCTCTTCACACGGTGATTTTGTTTCTTCCAAAATTTGTGTTTCTTAAATCTATGACTTCGTTTTGAAAATTCAATTTTGAATTAGAGTCAATGCAATTTTGTCTTGGTTAACCACTTGACATACTTCCACATTTGCAATTTTCAAAAATTGTGTACTCTAGTAACACCAAATCCAACCATTACATAGGACATCAACTTGATTGAGTATCTTCACAAATTAAGATGACTTTTATCCCAACAATAATACGGAGAATGAAACTTGAGTTTCAATCTGTTAGTCATCCAAAAATTGGACATTGGAGTGCTTCAAGGTTAAGGGTCAAAACCTCATCGCCAAAGGGGACCAAAGTGTTTTCACGTAGTTTGGCAGTTCAATTCAAATTGTTGTAACTTTTGCATCCAATGTCCAAATTAGATAAAATAAAAATAAAAAAATGAAAACTTATTGTCAAATCTGCACTCTCCTCTAATGTGTATGGTAAATTTTTTAGTGTTCTCCACGATGAATTCATCATTTGAAAGCAATCCAAACTTCATAGGTTCAACTTTGGGGGCTTGTATCTCCTTCATCCAATGTTCATTTTCAATCAAATTTGTTGGATTTTTTAAAATTTTGCTTAAAGTCTAGTTATTGTAGTAAAAGTTTCATGTCAATCCAATTTGAATTGAATGTTTGGGAACAATTCAAATTTCAAAATCCAAACATTTTTGAATAACAACAAACTTTGGTAGCTTAATTCTTCTTTATACAATGTCCGTTTCCAACTTTTAAAAATTGGAAAAGTTGAGCATATTAGTTTAGTTTGTGTAACTAAAATTTCATATCAATCCAGGCAAGAAGTTACGAGTGATTGAGAAGCATTTTAGTAGAGGGAGATTCACCATTAGATGTTTTTTTTTGCAACTTTTCTTTCTATTTTTTTGACATTTCAAAGCCATTTTGCAAACTCAATGAGTCAATTAAATGATATTTTCTTTCACCATTGTGTTTGCATGTTGGTTTCAAATCACTTTGGAGTTTAAATTTTTGTCATTTGAGTAGGTTTAGAAATCAAATTTCACCTCCAAATGTGTTTTTAGGAAATTTTCATCATCTTTTTTCAACACCAAAACATTATAATCTTGCAATCTATATGGCCAAATGACTCCAAATATGATTCACGTCATCAACAACACACACAGTACAAGATTGTATGGTTGAAATTTCCATACTCTAATCCTAGAAGCGCTTGAAAGCCCTTTGTAGCCATACAATATATTATGCATATGGTGGTATTTGATTAGATAAACATTGAGCAAATACTTTTCATACAAAATCATTTAATGATCATGATAGTACGTGAATAACAATGTATCACAATTCATATATAAAATCACAATTTAAGAGTTACAAAGCTAAATGCAAGTTATATGGAGAAACCCCAAGAACCTTTCAAGGGTTAATGACATTGAGACTTACGTGGTAGGCACCCCCAAAATGGCACGTGACCTTAAACCGCCATCTTCAGACTATGGACATCTCCAAAACCAATTATGTACCTATGCGGAAGAAACGCTTTTAGAAACAAACTTTGATCCTTCATAACTTTTGCATATTGTATCCAAATGGTGTGTTCTTTGGTGCATTGGAACCTCCTCTTACTTGCCAACAAGTCAATATGAAATTTTGAACAACCTAATAATACTAACTAGACACAATACCGATTTGTGGCGCTTTGGGGTGTACCCACCTTACCACTTGGAAAGCAAGGATGCTTTTTACACAAACATGTCCTAGGCATTGAGAGGTTAAATGAAGTCTATCCCAAGAGTGAGAGGCTCCCCCATGGAATTGTTTTGGTTTGTGACTTGTGATCCCACCCCGCCACTCAGGGGCCCTTCCACATGCCATGTTGTTCTTCACAGCCAGGGTGAACTGACCCCCTCATTGCCCCTGTCACAAGGTAAATTTAAAATTGTCCCCTATTTTGTGCCGCGTCAATTTTTTATTTTTTCACTTCCCTACACTAAATAGAGAAATTAGGTTGCCCCTCACTAATTTCTCGACATTCCACACTATATAAATATTTATTATTATTGTACAAGAATGCACTACTTTTAAATTAGTTGTTGGTGTAGTTGGAACTCATGAACCTCCATGTGTACAAGTGGAAGTATTTGTAGAAATTTTTATTGACTTTGATGACTTGTAGAATAACTTTCTTGGGATAAGGCAACCTAATTGGGAAGGCAACCTAATTTCACTATTTAGTGTAGCTAATTTTGGGCCTCTAATTGCAAATATGAATTCAGCATTTGCAAATTTGATCATACATGGCAGATAAAAGAATTTCAGTGTTTTTCCCAGGAGTAAAAAAAAGGGGCAATGAGGGGGTCAATTCACCCTGGCCTGTTGGTTGTTCAGATGTTAGTTCGGACCCTCAGTTACTGTAGCAAGCTCGTTGATATTATTCTCCTCAAATACCGTCCCCCTGTCCGTCCGGCTTTTCTCGCCTTCCATATAGGGCACTGAATCTAAGCTTCTGCTACTGTAGAAAGGGCATTGGAATTGCATATGCTATTCTAGTCTGGGCTTGGCCGGCCCCGGGATGAACTGAACTGAACTGATGATGGGATGATGATGAGGGAGGGTTATTACTAAATCAAGAGGTGAAGAGGACCAAAATTTTAAAGGATTTGATTGGTTCAAATYGAGAAGCCTTTGGAAAATAACTTGATACTATGAAATGAGAGGTCACGAGTCTCRAAAAGACCTAATGACGTTGAGTGCCTTGAATTGAATCTTTTTCTATGTGGTAGCAAAAGTCTTTCAAATTTTGAGTCCCCTAAATTATAGTTAGATCCACTTCAAGCAGGTGGGTCTAACTAAAATTTCAAGAATCTTTGGTGAAATGCATTTTGAAAAAATATTTTAATGAATTTGGATGTTTTTTTTATTTTTTTTCTTCATATTTTCCATTTCATGCCTTCTTTGTGGATTATGACATTCCAAAGATCATTACCTCCAAAGGAAAACATTTTAATGGCAATCAAGGAAGCCTGGTTGAGACGAAAACTTTCAATTTTCTTGCCCCCTTGTTTTTGGTATAAATCGAGACTTAGCTAGTTTGGTAGAATATGGATGCAATCTTTGGTTCAAGGTATCCAAAAGGGGTTCCTAATTACTTGATCACTCAAGCAACTCTTATCTTGGTTGTTTAACCTCTAAATGCTTGGGGGACCAAAAGTGTCCTCACATAGTTTCAAGTCCAATTTAAAGTTTCAAGTCCAATTCAAAGTGCTGTAAACTTTGCATCTAATGTCCAAATTCAATGAAATTGTTGGCAAATTTTAGTTCTYTCTTCTARTTTMRGTGGTAAAATTTTCAAATCAATCCCATATGTAATGATTTTTTGAAAGCCATTCAAAGWTCACAAGTTCAATTTGAATTCACCAAACTACATTTTGATGGTTGCAACTATGGGGGCTTGTATCTCCTTCATSCAATGTTTGTTTTCAATAAAATTYGTGGGTTATGTTTTCCTTGAAGTCTAGTTATTGTCATAAAATTTTCATGTCAATCCAAGTTGTTTTGAATTTTTGGGAGCAATTTAAAGTTCAAAATCTGGACATTTTTGGATTATAGTGAACGTGGAGACTTGTTTATTTTTCATGTAATGTCCATTTTCAATCATTTTTGGAAAAACAATTCACATAGTAGTCTAGTTTGTGTAACTGAAATTTCATATCAATCTAAAAGTTATGAGTGACTGAAAATCATTTTAATAGTTCTAAGGAGGTTCAACCTTGGGAGCATTTTTGCTACTTTTTGAAATTTTAAAGCCATTTTGCAAACACTATGAGTCGATTGAATGATATTTTCTATAACCAATGTGTTTGTATGTTGGTTTTGAACCACTTTATAGTATAACCCTAGAGTGCGCCGACGTCCACAAACTAGATGACGAACATATTGAAACCATTACATGCTTTTTGAGGCTCAAGGAGGGCTGTGAGTTCCCTATTGCGCTCATGCATTCCCACAGCATTGCAGCAGCAAACTGACGTGGCGAAGCAATTGCCATGTCAGATTTTTTTTTTGTAAAATATATATATATATATATATATATATATATATATATATTTTTTTTTTTTTTTACATTTCAGGACCAATTTTTTGTTTTTTTGGTAATTATTTTTCTGATAGTAGCCAGCCATTCCATCACTGCATTGAGAATAGCAAGGGGAACAAGCCTGAAACGGCCCTCTAGAGGCCTCGTTTCTCATCTAATGTACAGCTTCATCCTCCTAATTTCTTGGATGAAAGTTCTTATAATTTTTAGAGATACTAGATCAATTTGTTGTTCTATCTAAGGATTAGATTTGGTGTTACTAGAGCACGTATTTTTTTAAAATTATCAATGTACAAGTATGTCAAGTGGTTGACCTGGTCAAAATTGCATTGATTTTAGTTCAAAACCTGATTTGCCAAAATGAGGTTATAGATTCTAAGAACCCAAAAATTTCATAAAATCACCATATCAAAAGAACCTCATTTCAAATCCATTCCAAAAAAGTTTACTCCAAAAATGCTTATTTTTTTTTGTTCTTGAATTTTGAAGGAATTTTGAAATTTCCCTTTCAAAATTTATAAAAAAAACATTGGTGTTGGCATTGGTGAATCTAATTGTACGGATGGAATCTACAACTTTTAGTCTACAACTTTTATTTGTATATCAATTCCAAATTATGCTTCCAAATTTCACTTTATAATGATTTTTCTCAAGTCATCAATTTTGGGGATGAATCAAGACGCTCTAGGGTTAAAATTTACTCATTTGAGTGGTTTAGAAATCAAATTTCACCTCCTCATGTATTGGTAGGAAAATTTCAAAATCCTTTTTCAACACTAAAATATTACAATCTTGCAATCTATGTGTCCAAGTGACTCAAAATTTGATTCATGTCATCTACTCAACACACACTACAAGATCGTACGGCTGAAATTTCTATAATTTGGTGGCATTTAGATCTATAACACTTYAATATAACAATGATGTTTTCAAATCCAAAAAGGCCTTGGGGCTTTTAAGGGTTCRTTAAGGTTCTTTCATGGCAATCCCTTTTCATGCGTTTGAGTTTTYCCCCCTCAATGTAATGTCTTGTTTAAAGTACTACAACGAAATGTTTATATTGTCTTAAAATTAAAATTAATCCTAGAAGGGCCTGAAAGCCTTTTGCGATTGTGCAATGTATTAAAAAGAATTAGGTATTTGATTAAAAAAAAATTGATTGAATATTTTGCAATACAAAGTAAATTAATAATCATGATAGTATGTAAATAACAATGTACTAGAATTCATATATTAAATCACAATTAAAACCCCAATGGCCTTTTAAAGGTTACACTCCATAAGGTAACAAGCTCTAAAATAGTACATGCTCTAAAACCGCACACATCCTCGAATGTACACTATTTCTATATGTTGCTTTTTCATAGCCTTCAGCCATGTATGTACAAACAATGTACATTTTAGGAGGTGGGAAATTTTAGAGCCCTGTGCCAATCCAACTTCAAATTTTTATAACTAATTCCACAAGGCTCTAAAAACCATGAAACGACTTGGGTTAGATGCCAATTCCACTTGTCTTTCATGGAAAATTTTCTGAAAATTATTTCAAGAAGCCTGRCCTCCCCTAAAATCCAGTTTCAGCTCTTAGGTGGGCGATTTATGGACCTATTACCTTAATTGGTCGAAGAGAGTTCCCAAACTAAACCCACTTCTGAGGCAAAGCAGGTGAGCAGCTCCAGCCCAGCGCAATTCCCTCCRCGTAAAGCCCATTTAATGCCCAAGTCATGCCCCTCAAATGCCCCTAAATGACGGGAAGGCATGACCGCCCAGTCCGAGGCCTTTTTCTCTCTCTCTCTCTCACATTGGAAATAACTACTTTCCAAGCTCGTCTGCCTTGGAGTCCTACAGTATGCACATGCCCACTGGCCACCCATTCAGAGCCCACTCACCACTCACTAGTCACCACTCACCACTCACCAGTAGGTTAGGTTTTGACTATTCCACGCCACACTACTCCTGCAGTGGGATTCACAAGCCACAGTAATAATAATAATATTAATAATAACAATAATGCAGTATTAGCGGGGCATGTACAGTAAGTTTAATCCAGCTGGTCCACTCCCGTGATCAACCTCCGCAAGTGTGCCCAGACACTCTTTCCCCGGGCCGTTGTGGAAAGGTGGCGTCCTGTGATTGCTCCGTTGGGGTAGAGTGGGGGTGGCGTAGGTGTAGGTGCGGTGACAAAGACGGAGGGGAGGGGATTGGGGATCCATCCCCCGCCCTTTTCCTTATCACAGGGGAACATTATGTTACTGGACTTTTATTTATATTCTGGATGGTGTGATGAGGGAATTTTCAAGGTTTTGAGGTTTCGAGGAGTGAGGGGGGGCGGCGGGCCGTGGGATTGGAGTAGCCAATGAGATGTGGAAAATGGTTTGACTTGCATTTTGCCTTTGCCTTGGGAGCATACAACTTATTACATTCGCCATGMCAATGATTCCTTCATGATGCAGCTTTCAAAGGGGAGCAATATATCCMGGGTGGGTGGTGGGGTGGATTGGATTTTAAAGTTACSCGGACCCMGTGGGAGGGGGCGGGGGGAGGGAATTTACGGTAGATTGCCCCTCCCTGTTTTGAGCTTGGATTTGCTACAGTATGTATGTGGGAAAATTGATGGAAAATTCAAATGGTGGGGGCATACAGTTCTTTGGGGTTTTTTTTTCCTTCCTTTGGGGGGCTCATCAACTGGGAGAGAGTGGTCAGCATTTGGCACACCCACTTTGGGCATTTTGTTTGTTTGGGAAGCAATGCACCAATGGCTCACTGGAAACCAGCTTTGAAAGTGTCCATGTGCTTAAGAAAAAAAAGCGTTCAAGAAAAACAAAAAATAACAAAAAAAAACCGGATCTATCTTTTGTGTTAATAAAAAAGTGAAGTGATTAACAAAGGAAGACAGAAAAAAAATTCTCCAATGTACCCCTGTTGTTCTAATATAAACTTACATACAATATAATGCAATCTACTACACATTTAGCATCAGTATACATATATGATATGAACCTTCACCATCTTTCCTCCCAATGAATACTCTGGAATGTTCCTAATCCACAACTATATTTGGTATGTCAAACTATATTGCCTAGGCAGATAATAAGAATGAGAATAAGAATAAGAATGTGATTGTATGCACCAAAGTGATACAGTTATAAGTCTGCCCAATAATTTTAATTGTTGACATTCCTGTCTAGCAAGTCTTCTTGAAACCATCATTTTGACAGAAATGAGCTAACCTTGACAAATTATCAAGCTGGCTAGCAGTAGGAGCTATCACTTTTTTATTTTGTTTTTATAACATATGACCTTCGAGGATTGCAATGAGGATTGACACAACACAACATCCATGGCAACCGGAATATTTTATATAACTAGAATTACACACCACATGCTTTCCTATCAAGACACAAGAGGAGGAGCACAAACAAGACCACCATGCAAGTAATGTTAGCACGGGAAATTGAATAGGCAACCTTGTCGATGCACCTAGGGGTTCCTACCACTTGTGTCATCATCCGGGATAGTTTAGGGTCTTTTGGGACCGGAGTTATTGCTTTTCGTGTAGTCAAAAGATTTAATGTGTAGTGCTTTTATAACACTGTTAACAAGCCTAAACCATTTCCTTTTGGAAATTGAAATGTTCCATGGATCTCTATGAGTGAATTTAGTTTAATTTGTAGAGTGTCATTGGCTAGCTCGGAAGTTGCAACGTCGGCGTCTCTTCCTTTCTCAAAGAGCAACTAGGCCCTCCAAATGTTTGTTCATTTATTATGTTATGTTACGTTCGTGTCAAAAGCTTGGGATGAAGAAACGCTTTTTGCAACCTATCAATAGTAATCAAGACTAATAATTGATACTAATGTTTGCAAAGGTTTATTTTCCAAAATATTTATTTTGGTCTGTTAGGAACTTAGCAAAATAATCTTTCTAAAACTATAATGTAATGTGTTATGATAAATGACTTCCACAATTTTCTTGAGGTTTTGTTTTGAGATAAGAAATGAAAAAAAGAATTGAGGTTAAAGATCAAGACATTTTATAGCATGAATAGAGTTATAATTAAACATGTGAAAAAATAGGATATTCTATTAATAAAAAAAAAAGTGTAATGATTTGATGAAATTAGAATTGTATAGTATAATGAAGAAAATGTGTTTTCAAAGACATTCTTAATGAGGTAATATTTGCATCTATAATGGATCTTTAATATTTTATAATTTTTTACAAACTTGATTATTTAGAATGCAATAAAGAGGTGAGATTATTTTAGAAGGATTGAGGATCTTTTTTCATGAACTTTACTCTATACTTGAATCCTAGACATGTTCTTGTGTTAAATTAAGTTGGATCATTTTTGAATATTTTGGATCATATTAGTTTTCAAAACAAAATAAAATCCAAAATGATATTCTGGATTTCATGTCATAGATCTTGAAAACTACTACCTATGTTTTATTTATTTTGGAAGTGTAAGAAGATGTCCAAAAGAGTTAGGACTACCCAAAATTCATACTTTTATTGTTGAATTTAGTATCTATCATATATATGCATGTTCCTTTCGTACGAGCAATTGTGATGGAAATGTGTCCTTAGAAAATGATGTGAAGAAGAAGTTTGTGAAGGTTTCAACTACCACAACTTCTAAGGTGATGATTTCATGATTTATTTGCATAGATGTACAAAGATTCTAATTTTTGATGATTTAGTGGTTTTGACATCTTGCACTTGAAAATCTCCTAGGTTTAATTGGTTGTTTCTCCAAATTACTTTTAGCCACATTGCAATCTAAAAAGGGTATAATAAAGTTCAAATTTATTTGCATTCAATGCTAGACAATACGATGTTAGTAAAACAAATCTTGGCCAAAGGTGAACTTAACCTAATACCAAGCCCCTTGCCAATACCACTATTAAAAAGAAATTGGAGCTATACCCATATTTTCACTTATTGACTTGAGTGGAATTATTTGCTCCCCCCATTTTGATGGTATTATTTGGTCTTTCCAGAGAAAATATTTTTTTGTAGTGTATATGTATCCTTTGTGTGAACTAACTCTCAACATTTAGGAAAATATTTATCCTTGCATGAAAAATGTTTTGACACTAAAACACAAGTGTAGCCAAAAAGTGTCTAATAGTGAATGACTTTTGACCCCTTAAGATCCGGGGATCCAAAAAGTACATGCCCCTTGGTCAATCTCAATTACAATTTTCAAAATAACTATTTTAGAAATTTCATTTAGACTTAGAAAATGAAACTTGACAAGTCTTGTTTCTATTCCATTTTAAAATTTTGAAAAAAGTAAAAAATTGAAAGAATTATTGCAATTAAAAGCTCCATGTGTTAGAATCCAAATAACACAATATGATGTGTTTTTCATTCATATTTTCTTTTCTTGAAATAAATTTTAGGTTTGAATTATAAAATTATGTTTCTCATTCAACCATTCATTTATAGTAATTACGGATTATTCTAAAATATACTATAATTTATATAATTTTATTTCCACCTTTAGTCTTAAAAATTCACAATAATTTTCTTTTTCCATCAAAATTATTGAAAAAAAATAACATAGATAGAAAATTCAATTTTTCAATAGCAAAAAATAAAAAGATTAAGACATCAATTAAATAAAAGGATAAATTTGGTTTAATAGTTGAATTTAACTTCAAGGTCTTTGTTGTGGTTGTTTTGAGTGTAAAAAAACAAATAAGCAATTGAAAATATTTCAAACTAATCTCCATTGCTATTTGCATTTCTTGAAAATATTTTAAATAATTTGAGTTGTTTTTGTTATTTTTGCTCATTTGTATTCAATTTTTGCAACAAATATGATAACAATTACAATTCTTCATAAAATAAATTGAAATTTCTCACAGTTATATAGAATTTAGAGTTTCAAGAAAAAAAAATATAAATTTATTGTTTGAACACAATTTTCAAGGGTGAATTTAGCTTAGACATGATGTTTCACCATTTCACAATGGATCACGTACTTTAAACCCTCAATGCCCAAGGTCCAACCATGCTTGAAAGCATCCTTCCTTTGCAAGTGTTAAAAATCCTCCCTTCAGTTAGTTATGAAGATCTCAACTGTACAATATTGTAGTGTGCATATTGTAGATGTTGTAGAACAAATTTGGGGTCATTTGACCGTATAGATTGAAAGGTTATAATGTTTTAGTGATGAAAAAGGTGCTGAAATCTTCTCAAAAACACATTTGGAGGTGAGATTTGATTTCTAAATCGACTCAAATGACAAAACTTTAAACTACAAAGTGATTAAAAACGAGAATATAAACACTTTGGTGAAAAAAATATCATAAAAATGACTCATTGTGTTTGCAGAATGGATATAAAATGTCAAAAAATAGTGAAAAAAATAGCCAAAAATCACATTTGTGGTTGTACCTCCTTCTATTAAAATGCCTCTCAGTCACTCATAACGTCTTGGATGGATATGAAATCTTAACCACACAAACTAGATTAGTAAGTGCAACTTTTCCAACAAAAATTACTGAAAAATGATCATCTACAAAGAAGTTATGAGTCACCGAAGTTCACTGAAATGCAAACATTTCTAGATTTTGAACTTTGAACTGCTCCCAAACATTCAAAAAAAGTTGGATTGGCATGAAACTTTTACCACAATAACTAGACCTTTAAGGGAACAAAACCCAACAAATTTTTATCGAAATCAAACATTTGATGGAAAAGATACAGTCCCCCGAAGTTGAAGCCATCACAATGCAGCTGAACCTAAATTGAACCTGAGAACTTCGAATGACTTTCACAAACTCAATATGTTTTAGATTGATCTGAAAATTTTATTATAGAAACTAGACTAGTATGCGCAACTTTTCCAACAAGTTTTTATTGAAGTCGGACATTGGATGCAAAAGTTAGAGCGCTTCAAAGAGGATTGCCAGACTGGGTGAGGCCACTTTTGGTCCCCTTGGTCGTTGAGGGGTTAAGGGTTAAGAAATTGTCCTATCAAAGGAAATACATGAAAAGGTTGCGAGACTGGGTGAGGCCACTTTTGGTCCCCTTGGGCGTTGAGGGGTTAAGGGTTAAGAAATTGTCCCATCAAAAGAAATACATGCAAAAAGGCGGACCAACGTTTTGATGAGCAGTTCCAAAGCCTCCTACCTCAAGGGATGCTTTAYACCTAGAGGCCATGTCATTTCCCTTGAGTCCAATTGCACAACTCTTAGACTTTTTTCCAATCACAAGTAAAAATTTTAGACCTATTACACAACAAATTCGCCCAGCCTCTACATGTAAGGCGTCCCAAATAGTGTAGGCCATTCTGCACTCCTCCAAACTCCAAAGCCATGAGAAATAAGCCCAATGATAATTGATCATGCACCCCACAGGGCACAGCGCCCCCCTGTCCTTCTACACGTGTGCAATCAAGTCCCCCTCCTGCAACCTGCCCCCATCCCCGCGCACAGCCCCAGTCTTTGACCCAGAAGCCTTGACCACGCAGCATCCTCAGCCAACGGCCACCCACGCCCGTGGGTCTCTGGACCCAATACCACGACCCGGCCCGCGCCCCCTGCCCCCTCACCGACCCGGTATCTTTCCCATCCGTCCCATCTTTTCCGCTGGTCGGAAAGAAACCGGGTCGTCTCTCTCTCTCTGAACTCTCTCTCTCTCTCTCTCTCTCCCCTACGCCCCCCCTCCCTCAAACTCGCTACTTCCAGATCTGATGATGCGGTTCGTTGCTTGCTGCTACTTTTTCCGACTCCACTGTTTCTTCGCAAGATTCAGTCTTTTCACTTCCCCGGTTTCCCTTCGCCCTCATACAAAGCTCATAGTGGGAGTGCGAGAGAGTCTCTTCCAGCTAGGGCTCCAAAACTCACTCACAAACAGGAAAAAAACGCGCACCTTGGTTGGGCCTCCTGGGGGGGAGGGCGCAAGCGAGAATCGTTCACTGACAAACTCCGAACGTGAAACTTCGGCAGTACGAAACAGATAGAGGCTCGCATGCATCTATTTGATTGTGGTAAGGTTTCCTGCCTCCCTTTTTCCAACTTACGGGTATGCAGGTTATGGAAGCACGAAGAAAGTAAGGTTTGCTTTGCTTTGGCACTGGGGGATGGAGAAGAAGAAGAAGAAGAAGAAGAAGAAGAAGAAGAAGGTGTGATGAAGAGGATGCTTTTTTATACATACAGAGGATGTTAGTTTTCAGTTTGGTTCTGTAAGTGAGGGCGCTCGTGTGTGAGTATGTGTTACGCGTATCTCTCTGTGTGTGTGTTTTGGAGGTTTTTGTTAGGATGGAGGAGTCTTGAAGGTTTGGGTGAGCTTGTTTGGCGAGCTCGCTTGTGTAGTGGGGTTAGTAGGAATAGCAAAGGAGTGTTGTGTGAGTGGAAGCAAGGGAGTGGCGAGGTTTTGAGCTTCTGGTCGTTGCTCATTTCCTCAATTGTGTGAAGTTGAGAGTGGTTGGACGTGTTGTCGTGGTAGTACGGAGGTTGTTTGGAGTGCTTCCCGAAGGCTTTGTGGTTTGAGAGTATAGTGGTGGTTGGGAGTGTACTTGGGAGGTTAATCTTGGCCGCCTTGCATCGGAGACTTTTGTGTTKCCATGTTTCGGTTCGTGAGCCTCTTAGGGCATTTGGTCGCATGGGGATGAGAGCTATCTTGAATTTCTGTTGTGTCGTTAAGCGCGGACGTGGGCTCGTGTTGTATGTTGTTACGGACTCGTGGGGTTTCTTGAGCTCTGGATGTTGTTAAAGCTGGAGCTTTGTTCAGCTCACATGTTCTGGTCTCTTTCTTTGACACTTAACTCAAAAACTTGACAGGCAATAAAGCACGGAAGGAGTACCACCTCGTACGCCACTCCCTTAGAAGCTTTGAAGTCGAAAGCTCCAGAACTCTCTGTTCTTGAAGAAACAAGAGCTTCCCAGTCARGAGAGAACCTGTGAATGACGCCTTGGAAAGACTCAGTTCCGTGGCTGGCCTGGACTGCTTCTTCGCCACTGTCAAGTCGAGACTYCGCCAGGAGCTTCTCTTGTACTTCAACAGGTCTTCTGACCTGCCACCGATGCGCAGGTGTCCYATGGGGTCCTGTCAAGACAGCTGAGCAAAATGGGTCCCGGGCTCCACATGCATTGAATGTTGGAGTGATCCTCGCGTGTGTGCAAGTCCTCTGAAACACAGCATTCGCACAAGATCTCGACAACCTTTTCTCCCCGGATGTAAATCTCCTCTTCAGTGCAGATGCATCTGTCCAGCCCAGGTGGATCTTACGGGTTCCTTCTGCCCTTTGCCCCTTCCATGCTGTTACCATGATCCAGCGCGAACTTTTAAGGGAAGTCCCGTTTGGTTGGTTGGTGTGAAGCAGACAGTCGAAATCTTCATCTCCTCGCAGGTCGAAGTCTTGGAGTGAACCTCGCGTTTGTCTGACACTCAGAGCATTTGCACAAGATCTCGGGAACCTTTTTCTCCCCAGATGTGAGCAAGAAAGAGTCTCCTCTCCAGTGCAGATGCATCTGTCCAGCCCAGGTGGATCTAACGAAGGGTTCCTTTAGCCCCCCTTCAAAGTGCTTCCATGCTGTTACCATGATCCGGCGCGACCTTTTTACGGGAAGTGCGAATTCTTCGGGTGAGACAGACAGTTGAAGTCTTCGTCTCCTCTCAGTAGTCGAAGTCTTCCAGCCCCAGGTGGATCTGATCGTTTCCTTTAGCCCTTGAAGTCCTTGATTACATTGTTACCATGATCCAGCGAGCGCTTTTAAGGGCAGTGCGAATTCTTTGCCTGGTGTGAAGCAGACTTGACAGTCGGAAGTCTTGGTCTTGGTCTTGCCCCGGAAATCTTCCAGCCCTGGACTCCCCCGGGGTCTTGGAGGCCGAGATGCCCTCCGTCTTCCCCGATGAGGTTCTCGAGCACGTCCTGGTGTTCCTCACCTCCCACCGAGACCGAAACTCCGTCTCGCTYGTGTGCAAGGCGTGGTACAAGGCGGAGGGATGGAGCCGCAGGAGGGTCTTCATCGGCAACTGCTACGCCGTCTCCCCAGAGATTCTCGTCAAGAGGTTCCCCAAGCTCACGTGCCTGGAGATGAAGGGGCGGCCGAGGTTCACCGACTTCGGCATGGTGCCGTCCAACTGGGGGGCATGCATACAACCCTGGATCGAGGCCATGGCGGAGCAGTATCCGTTGCTGGAGGAGCTAAGGTTGAAGAGGATGACGGTGACCGATGAGGATTTGAGGAACGTGGCGGAGGCGTTCGGGAATTTTAGGTGTTTGAGGCTCACCAGTTGTGATGGGTTCAGTACGGATGGGATCACGGAGATCACCAGAAACTGCAGGTAATAATAATAATAATATTATTATAATGCTCTTCATTGGGGAGGAAAAATGCAAAAAAAGAATCCGAATCCTGTGCTGTATATGAGATGGGGTGTGAGGGGTAGCTTACTGGGCACTTTGACGTGACGAACTTGCCGGGTGACCTTCGGGGTCCCTGTTCAGTAAAAAGAAACTCTTTCGCACATGGACACGACTCGGGTGACTCGGTCTCTCTCTTTCTCTTTCTCTCTCTTTCTTGTTGCTCACTTTCTCTCGTTCTTGTTGCTCGCTTTCTCTGGTTCTGGTTGCCCATTCTCTGTGAATGCAGTTTGTGGAATCCCTAATGGTATGTTGTTCCTATTGTATCATCAAGGTTTAGGAGAGCTTTTGTTTTGAATACATCGAAGGTATGTTTTTATGCTCATACTCGTGTATATCTGTCTATTGTATCATCAAGTTCTGGAGAGTTTTTGTTTTGAATACATTTAAGGTACATTTTCGTTTGCTTATACTGGTGTATAGCTGCCTACGATTCCACCTTGCTATTGGAGTGAAAATCATCTGTAATCCACGAGTATTTCAGACCCGTGTGTACCCGAGTGTTTGGTACTGGCGTTGGGATCCCCACCTTTGTGGTTTTTAGATGTGATATCAGGTTTGGTGTACTACCAAGGTCTAGGAGAGGTCTCCATAGAGTTAAATATATGCACAGGTGTACTATTTTGCTATTACTGGTGTATATTTATCTGCCTAGGATTCCGCTCTAGTATTGCAGTGAATATCATTTGGTAATGCCGTAGTGTTTCAAACCAGCGTAAAGTGTGTTCGGTGTGAGTTATTAAATCCCGACCTTTTTTAGTTGTGATGCCTTATCCGGTCCAGTGGGTTGATTAAGCTTACAAAATGCTTTGAGAGCTTTATATCAATATTTGCAAGATTCCGCCAGAGTAGGTAGCCTATTGCGGTGAGTCTCACCATCTGGTAATACAGTACTCTGGTATTTTGAACCAACTTTAACTTCAGTTAGCGTAAGTTATTGGGATTCCATTTCCTTGGGGCTTTCAGCTCAGCAGCTTTTATAACACCTGATGACTTTGTCTGGCTGACTGTGCRTAGTCTTTTGTCAGGACACCCGTCATGTCGGCACTTTCATCAGTGTCGAGTGCTGTGTGTTTCTCTGGGATGATTTTGAAATCATAAAAACTGTGTCAAAGCTCAGACCTTTGATTGTGTTTGTGCAATTTAAAATGGGGGAGTGTTTGATTCTCTCATGGGATACCTTATTGTGTGTAACTTAATACTGTACCGGTATGGTTGTTCCTTGTAAGGAGGTTGGAGGTCTCCATAAAGCGCCCTTCTAAGGGCTGAAGCTGAATTTTGGCAAGGTGAAACTGCTTGAAATAATTTTCAGTAAATTTTTCTTGAAAGACAAGTGAAATTGGCATCTAACCCAAGTTGTTTCATATTTTTTGGAGCTTTGTGAAATTAGTTATGAATTTTTGAAGTTGCAGGAAAGTGCATTTTGAATGGGCTCTAAAACCGACCACCTCCTCAAATGTACATACCTCCTCAAATGTACACGGCTTGTACATTGGAGAGTACAAAATGTACCTCCAGAGCCTGATTGGTTTTTGAACCTGCTCCATTTTAGGACCTCCTACCTTAAGTTATGCGTGTATTGACATGGCTGAGTTAGAACTCTTTCCTACTGTAGAATATTTCTAATTTGTATGACCAAGCAATTAATATGAGAGTCTATTATGCTTACTGTAGCTAGTGCGACAAACCTGTGTTGAAATATTTATCTATTTTTTTTTCTTCTGAGAACGGAGTTCAGGTAACGGAGGCTTGAAGTTAATGACCAATCGCCAACTCAAAGGAGACATATGGAAAATATTTATGATCTCTGACAAATCACTGCAGGAGTCGGTGTTTTCCAATTTAATGCTGGCGTAGTTTTTTCATAGTTAATTACTTAATTAGTGTTGGGCTTGCTGTAAACCTGATCAAGTTTTGTAAATTGTTCCTATCGACAGTTGGAATGCAGTGAACCCCTAATTGCTTAACCATATATGGTCAATCTGAAATTTCAGACTTATTTATGTGTGGTCAGTTAGATTCCTGTGACCATTTTAAAAAAAATTGGGAGGCTTTTATGGTTAACTATTGAAAACTTTCATTTTTCAATGAAAGAAGTACATATTTGATTATTAAGAGGACTTCAAAGGCATACATGTCCATTAGTGGAAGAGTAAAGCTTGCCAATTTCACTTGATTTGAGGTTTAGGAAATTGTACTTCTCCATTTACTATGAAAATGGTTCTAGTGGAAAGAGTAAAGTGTTTTCATGATAGTTTCAAGATTGAAAATTTAAATATGCAAGTGGTGATTTGGAACTATTTGCAATTTCTACTTATAAAAAAAATTGCATTCCATCAATTGCAAGGTGGATTGTGTAATGAGTTTGATAGCTTTTATGTGAAATTAAGTTTTTTGGAAGTGCATTTTAGTGTGCTAACACTCTTTGTAGTTCTTCATGTCACCTCTAACCCCAAAAAACTTTTATATGCAAATTTTTGACAAATTGTGGAGAGAAGCAACTTATCAAAAATAGAAAATATACATTTTTCTCGTTATTTCTCACAACTCTTTAACAATTTTGTACTCAAATTTGGTATGCATGCTAATAAGCAAGCTCTTTAAGCATCTGTTTGGTTAGATTTCGAAATAATAAAGTTTGGATCACTAAAGATAACCACGAGACAATGTTCTTTTTTCATAGTCTTGGGTTCAAAGTCAAAATACACTTGGAAAGGCTTGGGCATTTAGGGGTTAAGTTAAGTGAGCCTATTGTGAATTTAAAAATTAAAATTAATTGAATTGTTTTTTCTATATTTACTAATTTATTTTCAGTTTGTCTACAAATTATTACAATGGAAAATTTTCACTAAACAAATTGAATTTTTTTATTTGTTATAAAAAATCCATACTGTCACTTGTAAGATTGATATTTGAACACAATTTAAAGGGCTAAGTTTAGGTTAGACATGATACTTGCCCATTTTACAATGCATTCAAGATTTTTTATAGTGAAAAGAGACTTGATTCATGGGAAACAAAGGAGCTAATACCTTGAGGTTCAAGAATGCTATGGACTATCAAATATCTAATCATTCCAATCTCCATTTTTTTTTAATGAAAATTGAATTYAAACATATCCCTTTTATGCATGGACATTAATTTTTATTCATCCAAAATTTATGAAATTCTTGTGTTCATTTCCCAAGATTTATTGAATGTAGATTTTAGAAACTTCTCTATGTAAATATATAGTAGTTCAAAGAAGACAAGTATTTTTTCACCTCAGAATTGTAATATTGGTTGCTAAAAATATGATACTTCAAAAGTAACTTCAATACAYATGTAAGCACCAATCCCATTATATTGGAATTTCATCATATGCAAAAATATTCACAGTACAAAAAMCTCGTGATAATCATAATTTTTTCATTCACAAACTGAATCAATTTCAAAGAGAAATAGAATTTTGAAATTTTGATTCAAATTGTGGCTTCATAATTATTGATGGCAATGCAATGGTGGTAACTGACTGATCCAACCATATGGATATGATATCTCAAAATTCATGATTCACAACTTTTGTTTGCGGAAAAAAGCTCCAAAAAATATGAAACTACTTGGGTTAGATGTCAATTCCACTTGTCCTTCAAGGAAATTTTACTGAAAATTATTTCAAGCAATTTCACCGTGCCAAAATTTTGCTTCAGCCCTTAGATGGGTGCTTTATGGACCTCCTACCTTAGGAATGTGCACTCCCATGTGCACCAAGGCAAGYTGATCCATTGTTGGGTTGCTGAGGTGGACCGCTAGTCAAACTTTGTGTCTAAGTATGCCGACTATTTGACATTCATTTCTTTCATTTCGTGGGATTACTTCTTAACCCAAGAAGGACGCCTTGAACACTAAGTGTGCGATGAATGACAATGAATTCTCTTGTGTAGGATAGAAGTGCAACTATTCATCCTCTTCATTTTGAATGGAAAGTGGAGAACCTCTACAGTAGCTTGACTTTCAATGAGTGCTTTTGGATTTTTTTTATACACATGATGTCACACAGTATTAAAATGCATGATTTCCAGAGTCCCCCCGAGCGCGCGTTATTCTAGAGTTAAACGCCTTAATCCTTTTTTGAATGTTGGCATGGTTCTCGTTCTGCTTCTATCTATGTACAGAAATATCATTCATCGCATTTTCATGAAATTTAGGTCATATTAAAAGGTTGTCTTTTCCAACATTCAAGTATGACATTGGATGGATGAGAAGGTAGTTGGATGAAACAGAGCTTGCAAGTCCTTTTGATTCATCGTCTAAAATATGGATGTGGGAGCGCTTGAGGCTGATTGTTTGTGATTGTTTGCCGGACGCTCGGATTGCTTGTATGATACCCACCTAAAGTTTGCTTAATTCGATAAATCATTGAATGATGCAAAAACTTAAAGCTGTTGATTAATTGATGGCATAAACTTGAACTTGTTTGTTGATTAATTGATGTCAATGAAGCGAGCATCATCTCTCTTATTTACACTAGTGGGATGACGCAGAAACTGATGCCATAATTATGACTGACAAGGGCTTGGCTTCTACCGTCAATCAGCACTTGCTCATGTCCAAGTTCAAATAACAGAGTAACAGACAACGTACGTTTGTAGTCGGAACACGCTCACGCTACCAATAAGTATTAGATGCCCCCAGCTAGTTGACACCACGGACCTGAGAAACTTACAGCCTCTTCCTTAATTAATGAAAATCGAGAAGAAAATGAAAATTGCGAAGAAAACGAAAATCGAAAGAAAGAAGCAATAAGGGAGAGACACCCAATGGCGTCTGTGTACCCAGTGCCATCAGATTCTACAGAGCATAATCATTTYAGACTATAAATGTAGGTAGGAAGTACATAGCGTATTTCTTTGACCTAAAATAATAAGCAATCTACAATCCCGCTACATTTGCCTTCTAGAATGAATGCATGACCTAGAAAGGGACGGCATTGGGTACATGGACGCCATTGAGTGCCTCTCCCTTAGTACTAGCCAAAAGGTCCGCACATGGGCTTAATTACAGGCATCGAGCAAGAGCGACATGAAATCTTTAGTGGTGCCCAAAGACCACCCTGATAGGGAGTTAAGAGAAGTCAAGATTTAGGAATTTGATTGTAAAAAGAGAAACATTGAAGTAGTCAAATTAGAGAATCCATGCAAACACTGAAATGAGGCATTATTATATAACTTTCTTGAGACCATCATGTTAAGTTGTTTTCTATTGTTGAATTATTTTCTTGTGTGGAAAGAAAAGAGATTATTAAACATTTAATGGTCCTCGTAGTGTTACAATGGATGGAATGATTCTATCTACAATTCTATCTACAATCATCCACTATAGTTGGCATACACTTAGTAGATTTTGTTTGTTTCCAAGAGCTATAATTATAGGATCTCCTCAAAATGGATAAAGTACATTCAAAGTATGTTGAAATGGCAATTTTAACCTATTCTTGAGCTACATGAGTGACTCACTTGGTCACCCCGTGATTCATACTTTTGTACAAGTTTGTGAATCAATTCATTTAGAGAATGAAAATTTTGCAATTTTTTTAATGTCTAGATTAAATACTCAAATCATAATTTTATTTGCTTAAATTACTCGAGATCCACATTAGTTCTCCTACCAAGCTCTTTTATCCAAGTAGGCATGTTGACCTTGTATCATTGGTAAAAAAAACTGTAGCAAAGCTCAATCTACAAATTGTTTACCATTGAAAGTAATGACCTTAATTGGATTTACAAGTGTTGGACAACCATGAATGATTTTGTTGGTTGCAATTGAACTAAGGTAGTCTACTCTAAAAGCGCTTGCACTTTAAAAGCAATCATGACATAGAGCTACATTTTTCTTTCTTCAATGTACTGATAGTGTACATTTCAAGAGTTGGTTGCATTTAGTGACCACTGTGTTTCAACTTTAAAAATTCATAACTAACTCCACAAAGGGCCATAAAATATGAAATTACTTGGACTACATGACAATTCCATTTTTCTTCCTAGGATAAATTATTTCGAAAGAATTTAGCTCTTAAATGGTTTCTTAGCATTGAAAACTGATTGAAAAAAATGATCAATCAATTAACCCCAACTCCTCTCTCCCCTCCCTCCTTTTATTTGCCTAGGTGGGGAATTTCGATAAAATGGTGCCATTTTGCAACTTTGGCACTTTCACATTTTAGACTATGTAGTCTAAAATGTACACCTCTCTTAGATGGCACTTTTGCAGTTAAGATTGCACAATCTAAAAACTATACTTGCCCAAGATGATAGTGTTACAATTCAAACCACACAATTTGAAGTTTGTACTCGTTCTAGATGGCACTTTCAAGGTTTAGAACACGTAGTCTAAAAATTGTATAGTGGAATATGTCATTTTGACCCCTAAAGGACCAAAAGGCATTTTTTCGGCAACATAGCAATTTACTGTGAATGGAGTTTTTGTTTGGAAATTCCACACTACATGTGCTCAAGGAGTAGCTTGAAGGCCCAACAATTTTCATAACTTTTGACTGCATGGTTAAAAGTTATGGCATGATACATGGTTTTTTTAATCTTTGGGCAACTCGGGCAGGTCAAATTTTTTTGAATAAATCATTTTTTTAAAAACAAAACTTTGAAATTTGTTTTCTAGATTTATATATAAGTGAAAAGCTTTGAATCATTTCATTTTGATTAATGAGATGAAAGTTTTGAGGAGTTTTAGTTTGCGTATAGTTATGGAATTCCTACGCCAACATAAACTTTGAAGTCCTTTACTCAACTCAGTTTTCAATATTTTCTTAAAATAAATAAAAACATTGGATGTAGATTGTTCATTACAACACTACAACCATTGGGATTGAAATTTTAAGTTATTCTCTATTTCTTTCTACTTACTATTTGTTTCTTATATGCTCTACAATTCAAAATGATCTGAAAATTTTCTAGCCAACTTGCCTTGAAGAATGAATACAAAGAGTGACCACCATAGTGTACATTTTATCATGAAAAGTGACCTTGTGAAGTGCATCTTCCCAATTTTTTGCAAGACCGAAAAAAGTTTTTTTGTCAATTTAGTTGCTAAT
The DNA here is from genome assembly GCA_006891605.1 of Pleurozium schreberi. Classification (NCBI taxonomy): domain Eukaryota; kingdom Viridiplantae; phylum Streptophyta; class Bryopsida; order Hypnales; family Hylocomiaceae; genus Pleurozium; species Pleurozium schreberi. Next base: position 99,292 of record VACF01000620.1, read on the forward strand.
ATCTTGCAATGTACATGGTGTGAATTTCTGAAATTTTTCCCACATCTTCTCAAACTAGATTACTACAAGATCCCACGGTGACATGTGTCTAATTTTTTTTCTCTCCTCTAAAATTTGTTACTTGTACTAAAAATGGCAGTTTTGGAGTGTTTATTGGGTGAAAACATAGTAAAAAACCTGTAGGGTCAATAAAATTTTCTAACTAGAAACACCATGTCTGCGTCTTTCAACTTTTTTTTTTTTTCACTTTTTCCCAATTGTTTCTTATCACAAGTTGAGTTCCATGTGTGTGTGTGAGTGTGTAAGGYGGCCTGATGAGATCATAGCCCTGGGCAGTTGAGAACATGCATGAGGARCAGGTTCTCTTCAGCGTCATCAAGACGGGAGTCCTGCTCAAGGAACACATGAAACAGCAGGCCTGGTTTTTAATTTCATTTCCCCCTCCACAAGGACACCTAAACTTAACTTACACTGAGAGACGGAGACTCCCCTGCAAGAGGAGAAGCAGAAGCGAAATCAGATGCCAACTACCACATGTGCTCCAAACTGACTCTCCACTGTTGCAGTTCTCTGTCCTGGTCTCCCTCCACCACACAATCCGCAAAAGAAAAAAAAAAAAGAGAGAAAAAAAAAAAAAAATAGCCACAGACGGACCCGACGGTGGGGCAATGGGGGCATGACTATGCACCATTAACCCCTAAATGACCTTGAGGATAGAATGTGTCCTTGACCAATTTTTTAAGTTAAACAAAATCTTACCAAATTAATATTTTTAGTAGTTTATATTTTTGAAAAATTCTTTTTGAAGTTTAGTTTTAGCTTCAAAAATTTGATTTTGAAAATGATTGATTATGAATTTTCTATTCAAGATTTTGTGCGTGGGTGTCCATTGCAATCTTGACTTTTAGTAGTGTTGAGGGCTCTTGGGAATGAGCCTCAAATACACTAGATGTATACACCTGTAAGAAGAAGGTACCCTATGAAGGAAAAGCGTAGGAAAATTCTCTAAGTAGGAGAACTAGAAAAGTGCAAAATTTCATGAAAATAGGTGTTTTGATGTTTTAATTTGTAGAAAATAGGAAATGTAATTTAAAAAAAAAACTAAAAACTTTCAATTTGGGAGAACTTTATGATAAAGAGATTTCACCAAAATAATGATCTTAAAACCATCTTGAATGTTCAGAAGTGCGCGAGCATGAGAGCCTTGTTAGCACGCATGTAGAGGACATAAAATAATGTTTTTTTAGATTCCCTTTGGTGGATGCATGCCCACCTAGTGTGGGAATAGACCACAAAAATTTCAGCTCTACATCATTAATTTTGGTCACTCCCCAGTACTAAAAACCTCTAAATTGCAAAACGTGACAAATTAGCTAAATTGAAATTTAAATATGAAATGATTTTTTAAAATTTCTAAAAGATGAGGAATCTAATTTCTATCAAGCAAGACATCTCCAATAAAATTCTCAAGTTAATTGGTCTCATAATTCAAAAGTTATAGTGTATGGAAACTCCGCAATTTGAATTGCGACGCAAAATAGTACTAGTCTTTCTTGCATTCACCCAGTAGCCTTGGTGGTGGTGGGATTCTCAACATCTCATGATGTCAAGACCATGGTGGTATCAACCTTTGTTAACCCCTCACTGCCCAAGGGGACCAAAAGTGTCCTCACATAGTCTGGCAATGAAATTCAAAGTGCTGTAGCTTTTGCACCTAATCTCCAAATTCAATAAAACTTGTTGTAAAAGTTTCACATTGTAGTATAGTTTGTGTGGTAAAATTATCAAATCAATCCAAGACTTACAAATGCATGAGAGCCAATCAAAGTTCAAAGGTTCAATTTGAGTTCACCAAACTTCAATTCATGGCTGCGACTTTGAGGGCTTGTATCTCCTTCATCCAATGTTTATTTTCAATAAAATTTGTTGGATTATGTTCCTCTACAAGTATAATTATTGTGGTCAAATTTTCATGTCAATCCAAGTTGAGTTGAATGTTTGGAAGCAATTCAAAGTTCAAAATCCAAACATTTTTGGATTACAATGAACTTCGGCGGCTTATATCTTCTTCATACAATGTCCATTTCTAATAAATTTTTTTGAAAAAGTTGTGCATTCTAGTCTAGTTTGTGTGGCTAAAATTTCATATCAAACCAAAAAGTTATGAGTGATTGAGAAGCATTTCAGTAGGAGTTTTGGTCACAGATGTTCTTTTTGCACCCTTTTTTGCTATTTTTTTTTTTACTTTTCAAAGTCATTTTGCAAACACAATGAGTCAATTTAATGAATTTTCTTCACCAATGTGTTTGTATGTTGATTTCAAATCACTTTTTAGTTCAAATTTTCTTCAATTCACTACAAGAGAAAGAGGTGTTTGAAGTATAGTCCTAGAGATAAGATTTTAAGTAATGACCCATAAGGAGTCTTATAAATAAAAATTTACTAAAAACAAAAATATCTTGCAATCTACATGGCCAAAATTTGTGAAATTTCTTCCACACATTCTTATGCAAGTTTAGTAGAAGATCCTATGATTAGATATGCCAAAAAAGCATTTTAATTTTTTTTTGGCTCTTTGCCTTAGAAATGGCAATTTTGAGTGTTTTTTGATGGAAAAAGGTCCTTCGGACTTCAGGGGCTCATAGTTTAATTTGACTTCAAGTTTTTTGTTGTGTTGGTTTTGGGTGTAAACAATAAAAAAATAAATTGAAATTTTTTCACACTAGTCTCTATTCCTACTTGGAACTGTTAAAAAGAATTAAAATAATTTGGGTTCTTTTTGTTCTTTTGCTCATTTATGTCCAATTTTTGCAAACAAAGTTATAACAATTACAATTTTTCACAAAATAGAGTAAAATTTCTAAAAGTGATATAGAATTYACAATTTCAATTCASAGAAATGGAAAATTATTGTTTGAAYAYAGTTTCCAAGSGTGAATTTAGCTTAGACATGATGTTTGACCACTTCACAATAGATCACGTGTTTAAGGGGTTCTTATTATTAAGAAAAAGATAGGCGGACGACCATGCGGACACGGACGGGTGGACGGATGGCTAGGCGGACGACGCTGTTACGGCAACACAAACGAATACTGGGACTCCGACAGGTGGATTGCTCCGGCGGACGGCTTGACCGAATGTCGGCGGACATCCAAGAGGCAGCACCTGCGGACACTGGACGTTCGGAAAACCCTGAGACAATTGATTGAAACCAGTCCTCCACTTAGACTCTTGACGTAGGGTATTTTTGCTGGGAACAAGTTCAATTTTCAGAGCCTGAAGCCACTAAAGAGCATTGGTTACATTCACTGGGTGGTTCTCGTCTGCTACCATGTCACTGAGTTCTCTAACCACAACCATTTGTGTTAAGCGACTAACATCATTAAGAAATTTGTGGTAAAAGTCGTCACCAATGGAAGTAAGAACATCTAAACCTACCGTGTGCCTCAATAGAAACTCCCAAACACAAACACAAATCAATTGAGTCCATGGACCTCCTGACCCGAACTACCACCAAACGTCATTGTGCAAGCGAAAATATTGAAGGACCACTTTAGCAGACGAGAGAAGGTTCTATCAAGCTATATTGACTGATACACAAAAAGAAACAAAAGCCAAAACTTTGAAGGACCGCAGAGGCAGGCGATAGAAGGTTCTTTCAAGCTATGTTCTCAATTGGCGATAAACAAAGAGAAACAAAATGGTTGCCCGCATACAATTATGTAGTCCTCCATAGTGGTGCATTGAAATTATCAGTGCAACTATGGTAGATAGATGTTAAATAGCATGAGATACTAGAGTTCCAAGAAAAAATGTCACTTCCACTATAGTTCCAAAAGAAAAAATTCTCTTCTATCATAATTCAACCCAAATTTATTTTACTTAAGAACATTACAATGTCATTCAAAAAAACGATTGGTTGGATGAATTGGCCTATTTTGGGGACAAATATTTAATTGCAAACCTTTATCTTTGGAATTGATTTACTTTTAATTAAGTTCATGCCCTAAAATTAAGTAATTTTAATAAAATTGAAACCCACAATTCATGTAGTTCTAATTGAGAAGCATGCTAAAATTACAGATGAGCTCCTGCAGTGCCGAGTCCTTAGTTTCCATTAACCCTGGAGCGTGACGATGTCTAGAAACTAGTCGATGAACTAATTGAAACTGCAATTTCATCCTCCTAATTCCTAATTGCTTGAATGAAAGTTCTTCCAATTTGTAGAAATATTATATCAAGTTGTTGTTCTATCTAAAGGTTGGATTTGGATTCCTAGAATACATATTTTTCTAAAATTACCAATGTGTAGAGTATGTCAAGCGCTTGATGGACCAAGCCAAATTTGCATATTAGACTCTAGTTTAAAACTGGATTTGCCAAAATGCGATCATAGATTTTAAGAACACAAAAATTTCAAAACAATTGGTGTGTCAAAAGAACCTCATTTCAAATCCATTCCAAAAAAAAATTTACCCCCCAAATAATAATATTTAGCTTGTTATCGAATTTTGAAGGAATTTTGAAATTTTCCTTCCAAAACTTATAAAAGAAATATTGGTGATAGCATTAGTGAATGTAACCGTATAGATGGAATCTACAAATCTCAGTCTATAACTTTTTTTGTATATCAATTCCAAAATATGCTTCCAAGTATTTTCCGGAAAGTGATTTTTTTCAAGTCGTCAATTTCGGGAATGAATCAGGACACTCCATAGTTAAAAAGGCCCCTTGAAATCCAGACTCTGGGGCTTTTTTGACAATTAGATGTTGAAACCCTCTTTCCATCATCAAATGGAGCAAGTTCTAAAACCAATAAGCCTTTGGAGGTACATTTTGCCCTCTCCAATGTTCTATACAAGCGGTCTGCATTTGAGGAGGTGGTTGGTTATAGAGCTCATTGAAATGCACTTTTATGCAACTTCAAACATTCATGACTAATTCCACAAAGCTCCAAAAAGTATGAAACTACTTGAATTAGATGCCAATTCCACTCGTCTTTCAAGGAAATTTTACTGAAAATTATTTCAAGCAGTTTCACCTTGCCAAAATTCAGCTTCACCCCTTAGATGGGCGCTTTATGGACTTCCTACCTACTCCAAGCCATCAACTCTTCCACAAGTTCAGACACACGGTTTCTGGCCTACACAACTCTATCATTTATTTGTTTATTTGTTTATTTATTCATTCCGCTCTCTAGTGCTTATTTCACCAAGCAAAAATGATTTGGATAACTAATGCCTTCAGTTTGGTAAGTTTTTAGCCACATAATTTTGAATGAGAGAGAAATGTTTGAAGAAATTGCTGAGGTAGGAGGTCCTCTAAAAGAGCTTCCAAAAGCGGGGACCGCATTTTTGGGAGGTAATGCAAAATTGAATATTTTCCTGCAAGTTTTCCTCAACCCGTAAATGCACAAACTGCATTTTGGGGCAATATAGCGCTTTTGGGTAGCGCACTACGAATGGAATTTTTATTGCTTTTTTTTTTAATTTTCACACAACGGGTGCCCAATGAATAGCTTTAAGGCCCAACAATTTTCATAGCTTTTGAATACATAGTTCAAAAGTTATAACATAATAGTTTTCTTTGCTTTGCAGATAGTTCGGGCAGCAAAACAAAATTCTTTGAAATTACTCTTTTTAAAAATAAAAATTTGAAATTGGTTCTTTAAAATTTTAATTAAGTGGAAAGCTTTGAATCATCCTATTTTGATCATTCAGTCAAAAGTTATGAGGATTTCTAGTTTGGTAGTTAAAGAATCTCTACTCTATAAGAAAGTTTGAAATCCATTATTTAATTCAAAAATTATAATATTTTGGACAAAAATAAATTAATAGGTGTTTATTACAACATTTATTACCTATTGGAATTGGCATTTTTAAATTCCATAAATGAATTGATTACAATTTAGTATTTTGAGTCATTTTCTATCTCTTTCTATTTTGAACAATTCCAAATTATTTGAAATTTTTCAAATTTGCGACCAACTTGCCTTGAAGAACAAATCCAAAGAGTAACAACCATTTTGGACATTTTTCCATACAAATGCGACCTTGTGAAGTATAGCTGCCCGTTTTTTTGCTGGACCAAAAGAATGATTTTTGTGAATTCAAATGCTAATATTTTGCAGTCTACAAGGTGGAAAATTCTAAAAAAAATTCCACATCTTTTTCAACTATTGGCATGTTTTAGTATCCTATGATTACATATGTCAAAAAAATTATTTTTTTCCAAAAATTGGTACTTGTATTAGAAATGGCAGTCTTGGAGCGCTTATGCAAAAACTATTCAAAACCATTTAGGGGTTAAAAGACAAGTGGAATTGGCATTTCATCCAAATTGTTTCAAATATTTTGGAACTCTGTGGAATTAGTTATGAATGCTTAAAGTTGAAGGTGTATAGACTCTAATTAAGAGCACCCCCTACAATACAAATACTTTGTACATTGATGAAAGCTTTGGAAAAAAACATGTACAAATTGTTCACATGTTGAGAAGGTGCTCCATAATACAGCTTGCTCACTTTTAGAACCTCCTACCTTACGTAGGAGACTAAAAATAAGGGTTATCATGATTGAAGTGAGACCTTACTAACTTGCCCCAAATCTCCATTGAATGTTTCTCTGAGGGACAATGGTGATTTAGGGCTTAAAAGTGTGACATTGAATTGTGAGGGACAATGGTGATTTAGGGCTTAAAAGTATGTGACATTGAATTGTGGAGGTCTGGAGGATGCCTCATGATTTTTTTTGGATGTTAATTCATTTGCAGTAATAACAAAATTTAAAAAATCATGTTCACAATTATGACAATGATGAATCTTGACCCACTTTTAGCTTTTTCTTCACCTTCATGTATTTGCAGAATTCCCACATGGGATTTCTAGAAAAGGTGGAGAATTTTGTCTACCAAATTATGGGTATTACATCAAACCTAAATCCGGATCACCAATATTACTAGATTCAAAACATTTAAGGCATGGGACAAAAGCAAACAATGGTTTTTTTTCCAAATGGGAGCTGCTATTCTTACCAAAAAATCAACTTTAATTTCTTTTCAAAGAATCGTAGAAGAAATTGATGAATTCAGAGAGCCAAAAATCAATCAAACAAGCACTTGTTTGATGAAATTCAAGGGAATGCAAAAGGAAAGAAAAAAAAAAGTAGTTTGATATGTTTGCATCTTGTGTGCTGCCATCACAACAATAACAATAACTATCATATTATTGGCCAAAAAAACATGGACACCCTCTCACAGTCACACCCTAAACCCAAAGACAATTGGAATCTGTGTAATTTTTCTTGAATGCATTGTTATTTAAAATTTTAAAAATGAGATTTTGAGTGCTTGCTGTTCATTTAGTGGGCACCATAAAATGTCTTAGCTGATGGTGATGGAAGTAGTGCCTTTCATCAAGATTGTTCCCTATCCTTTGAATTTACAATGTAAATCTTATATTTCAATGCATGTAAGGTTTACGGAAGAGTCTCCTTGACCAAGAATGTTCCAAAAAGCCACTTCTAAAACAAGTACTAAATTTTTGAAATTCATAACATTTCTAGATGCATGTAACCTTAGGATTTTAATATATAACTTGAAAAGATGTATGAAAAAAATTCCTTGAATTTTCACCCTGTTAGATTAGTAGGTAGGTACAAGCATTTGGATTAATAAAAACCATTTTTGTAACCGTGTGAGAACTCAGACATCTTAACTTCACAAAGTATTAGTTGCATGAAGAACGCCCCCAGAAGAGGTGCTCCTTTGGATCCACTCTTCAAGGCAAGTTGGTTGCATGGTTGTAAAATTTTTAATCACTTGGAATTGTACAACGTATAGTAGAAAATTAGTAAATAGAGAATGTGGCAGTACGGAAACCATGGACGGATAGAGTTAGGATAAAAGAAAAATATAGAATGAAATAAGATTTTTCATTTTTTTGATAGGAAAACGGAAGTAGGGCCATGAACATATAAATATGGATTTAGCCACTTTCCGGTCATATAAGACTGATTAAGGAATTTATGTAACTGGATCCAAATCAAATCCAGAAATCCAGGAATCCAGATCAGATCGGATGGGAGAGACCTCTGACCTATAATCCCGACCTAGGAATCTAGGTCACCGTTACGGAAAAACGGCTCTTCCATTGAATTGTTGATAGACAGACGGGTACTTATACTGTCCGCCACATATTTCTTTTTCTGTTTTCCTGTGCGCTATTCTTGCGCACGTATAGTTGAGAGAAAGAGTGGTGAGATAGTGATTGTAGTAGTAGATTTGGTGAATCCGCATGGATCCGACTGTTTCTCTTAGCATTCCATGGCGAAAGGAAGTAGCCGGAAGAATACGGTTATGGCTCGGATAGTCTGTCCAACCATCCCTAACTTAAAGACCAAAGCATCCGGAAGCAACTAGATGAGGACTTAATGGAGATGGGATGCTACGGATTGATCCGAAGGCCGTATTTTCAATCATCTATTTTATACTTCCATCTTTTAATCTGAAACCATCAGTGAGCATGCTGGTTTTGACTTCAATTGTGAGAGTTGTTGACTTGGGTGTTTGCTTGAGTATGGACGGATGAGGGAGAAGTATGAAGAGGGGGAATTTGGATCTTGGAAGACTGGATCAAACTATGTGAGAGCGTTTGTACTAAGGTTTTAGATTTGTGAAAGAGAGTTTGAGCATGGTGAACGTGGTGCCTTTAAATGACCGGAACGGTAATCTAGTGAGAAAAGTGGTGCGGATGTGGGTCCGGAATATAGTTGATTCCGTGCGGAAATAAGCGACCACCATTGGAAATACCCTCACATCGGTAGGTTTGCCAACCACCGGATTAGCCTAACCTCTAGAGAACACTTCTCTTGTTGGATTCCGGGTGTCTTTGATCTGTCATTGTAGTGGAAAAAGTGGGAGACGGTTCTGAGTGACCTACATTCTGGATAGGCCATCTAGCAAGTTGCGAGGACGTTCTCTTATTGATCATACTGCATTACTATGTCATCAATGTTTATGTTCTTGTTGAGAGAGGAAAGATTGTGAAGAATACGAGTGGTGAGTCCCTACCCCTCCTGAAGATCAAAGACGGACCCTCTGAGGGTAAAACATAGGCATTGAAATTTGAAAACCATTTGAGTAAGAGAAGACATGACCGGAAACCGGAAGAGGCTGAATCTAGATTGGATTCCGGGTAGACACCAATCCGGAAAAGAGTGAAAAATTGGACGAATAGAAAAAAGACAGTTAATCAGGATAATTGGAGTTTGCAACAATATACTAGGATCTCATGGGACGGTATTCTGTGTCATCTTACAACCTTAGGGTGTTGTGAGGATACTTACGCCTAGATTACGCATACGATATTCTTGGCGCAGCTGCCGGAGATTTCTCAAAGCTTGCTGCAAGTTTCAGAAAGAATCCGGAAGGCGACCAAAAAGTTTAAAGCAAAGTCCAATCTAAAATCTGTCTTATGTAAGGTGAGGAGCGTATTATTAGATCGATGAAGTAGAACCTAAAAAGACGCCAAACTTCTACTTCATGAGTAGGCCTCGAAGAAAGATTCCGGCCGGACAACATTTTGAACGATTAGAAGAATTGTCTAGAAGAATAATAGTGTAGGGATTCCCAACATCAAAATCTGAGGAAGATTTTGTAGCCGTCCCTGTTTGAGTTGTCAGACTGGAAACCAGCCCGAAAAGACCCTTGAGTCCGGAATTTGAAAGAGAGTCGGAAGAAGTCCGAGAGGAATCAAAGAGAGAATCAATATCTTCCGAGGAAGAGCAATCTTCCAACAAAGTAGGCATCATGGTAACTACCATGCGTCTCAGGTACGGAAAGTTCCGGGGAGACGGTAGTAAGGACGCAGATGACTGGATGGGAGAATTTGTGGCCACCACTATAGCAAACCAAGAGGATCTAGCCTGCAGGCAACGTATTTTCCAAGGGCTGCTGAAAGGCAAATCCTTGAGACGGTACCAAGACATTCTGGATGCTACTTCAACTACCCTTAACCCCCAAAGTTTTTGACTATGTTTTCACCAAAAACACTCAAAAACTATCATTTTTAGTACAATTACCAAATTTTAGGAAAAAAACATTTTTGGACATATGTAACATCAATATCCTGTAGTACATTGGTTTGAAAAGATGTGAAATTTATAAAAAAAAAAAACTCATTGTGGAGATTGCAAAATATAAGCATTTGAATTGTCAAAAATCCTTTTTTTGGCCTTGCAAAAAAATAGTCAGTTGCACTTCACAAGGTCACAATTGTATGATAAAATGTCCAAAATGGTGGTTCTTCTTTGGATTCATTCTTGAAGGCAAGTTGGCTACATGCTTAAAAAATTTCAAATCATTTGGAATTGTACAACATATAGGGAAAAAGAAAGAAGTAGCAAATGATTCAAAGTACTAAATTGTCAAGAACTTAGTTATGGAAATGAAAAATGCCAATCTAGTGGTTGTAATGCTGTAATAATCAATATACACCTAATTGTTTATTTTATTTCAAAAGTATTGGAAATTGAGTTAAATGAATGACTTCAAAGAATCAAAGTTAGAAAAACATTTAGAGTAGAAAAATTCGCATTATCTAGATGAGATTTGGAGGTTGTAGAAGGCAGCGAGTTCCCAAACTACGGGGAACATAGGAACTTTGCCATAGGAGTGATGTGATGTGCCCAAAGTTCGGCTACATCAATTTTTTTAAAGAAAAAATTATAAATTTTTTCTTATTTTAGAAATATATTTGTTTTTTTTGTTTTTTTCTCTTTTAGTATTTATAACCCTAACAGCAAGCAACCAGTACATCAGGAAGACGCTTGAAATGGCCCTCCCTTTGCCTCAAAAAACATCTCACATAACTATCCGCAAATTAAAACTCCTCATATCTTTCATCTCATCAATCAAAATGGAATGATTCAAAACTTTCCATGTTTATATAAATCTATAAAACTTATTTCAAATTTTCATTTTCTTAAAAAAGTGAGTTTTTCAAAGAAGTTTTTTAGCTATCCGGATTGCCCCCAAGCAATGAAATCCACATATCATACAATAACTTTTGATCCATGTGGTCAAAAGTTCTAAAAATTGTTGGGCCTTGAAGCTATTCCTTGAGCACATGTTGTGTGAAAGTTTCGAAGAAAAACAAACAAACTTCTATTCATAGTGAGTTGCCCAAATCACTATGTTGCCAAAATAACTCAATTTAGGGCTTTACAGGTTAACAAACTCTTTACTCATGATGGTCTTGTGTTTAAGGCTCTTGGAGATGAAGTTTGCCACTCTATTAGGCATTGCATATGATGTACAAATGCAAAGGCGGTAGAAATTTGCCAAGTAGGTCCTTATATTCAAATACGTTTTTGAACCTAATTTAATATGTATGAATATGTGTCGTGCAGTCATTTTATAATAAAAAAATGAAAAAACTTAATATCTTTTACTTATGATCTTTTTTGTATAACAAATGAAAAGAGATTCTTGACATTCGTAGACTTTTAATTTAATATGAATGTATGGCTTATATTGTTTAGGTTCAAACACCAAATTGGATACACCTGCCTTGATTAGTGTGATCTCAGGTGTGATGATATTTTGCTAATTAGGGTTTGGGCACTCCAAGCAAGATATATTCTTGAAAAGAATGCTATGTTGGTGGGGGAAATCATATTTGGTTGATTTCAATTTACATTCAAATTCAAATCCTTTAATAGTTGTGAGAACCTTTTTTTAAAAATGGAAAATGGAAGTTTAAAAAAGTACTAAAATTCAATAGTCATTGCATATAAGCAGTCCATTATGCAGCTCTTTAATCAAATTTGGAAATCTTGTACCCAGAATAGTCAGCCTCTAGAATGTTGAACATTCCCGGCAACATTCCAATGACCTGTTGGATTCTCCCCATTTCGGCAATATGAGAGCCCTTAAAATTGCCTGGTATGCATTAATTTCAGCTTGAAGTCTTGAACGTGTGAAGAGCATGCTCCAGCCTCAAAATTACAGCCTCAAAATCACAGCAGACGCTTGATGCAAGGAGTGTGCACCTATAATTGTCACTAATTACAAATAGACATAGTTATTATTATTTTTATTGAATCTTATTGGCAACTGGAAGAGGAATCTAATGTGTTTTAGCATGCATTATTTGGACACTATATGGATTAGTTAAAATTTTCAAAGTACCAAAACCAACACTAGGCTCTCATGGACTCTCATGGACTCTCATGTTTTGATTGTGTACATCTTGTGTAATCAATATCTAGGGTTATTGTGACACTCTTTGGTCCAATTGTAGGTGTCCCATTTTGGACAATATTGAATAAGGGTGTACATACCTTAAAAGCAAAGCTGATGGCAAAAAAACATTCTGAGCTCCAGATTCATGTATGGAGTACTGGTAATTCACCTGCCCTGCAAGAGAAGCTTTTCTTGGTAGATCAAAAGTGAAACCCTCTTGTTTATTAACACCTTGGTTAAGTCCCAAAATGCCTGCCAAGAGTGCAAAGCACTCAAAACCTGAAAATATCATCTTTAAAGACTAAATCATTGCAGACAACTATTGCCAGCTCTTTAGCCCATAGTCCACAAGTCTAGAAGTTTGAGAGCATCTAAGATCATTCGGAGCAGGGTTTTTCTTTTGCACTGTAGCAGTACACCTAAAAAAACTGATTCTAAGGGAGCAAGAGAGGAGAAGGAGCACTTACTAATGGTCAATGAAAAGAATCAGCTAGAGCTTGAAATCTGTACAACTAGAATAGCCTGAAAGATCATTCTGTTACCTCGCAAAAGTAATTTTTTTTCTTTTCTAAATATTGTGCAAATACAAGACTACCAAAGATTCAAACGCCACTTCCTTTTCTTCGGAACAAATCAACTGCCACTCACCACCACAACCAACTGATGAATAACAATGGCCACGATATCTTGGTGCTCTTTGCATCCAATCTGCTGTAGCTTCGATTCCCGGAACCTCTCTTCCATCACGTCTTTCGAGACGGGCCTCACATATGTTTGTTTAAGAGTTAAAACACGACTGCCAGCATCCATCACCCGTTTGTAAGGAATTCGCCCTGACAAAACCTCCTCTACCAACATGTTCACAACCGCAATTTGCCTTGACATGGTATGTGATACGAGCACCAGGTCCACACCAGCCAGAACTGCCTCAGTGGCCGCTTCTTCAATCGAATACTCCTTAATTATAGATCCCAACTCCATACAATCTGAAATCACAACTCCTTCAAAGAGGAGAGCGTCTCTTAAGTAGTCTATTGCATCTTTGCTCATAGTTGCAGGTTTCGATAATGCTGACTGTCCATTGAAACAGGGCGCATCAATATAAGCCACCATGACGGCTGCCACATCCGCATCCACAGCCTTCTGGAACGGAGGAAACTCAATCTCGAGTAGTTGGGTCAAGCTGTGGGGCAGAAGGGGCAGGTGCACATGGCTATCTAGCAACATGCCTCCATGTCTGGGGTAATGCTTTGCACAAGCAGCCACACCTTCACGCTGTAAGCATCTTATGAAAGTGTATCTGCACACATCCAATTCAAAAAAACACCCTCAGAGCTGGATCGATAATCAAATACTTCGTAAGTAAGATGCCTCACGCACACTGCAAACAACAGAATACAAGCAGCTACACTACAAGTGGCTCTATCCTTAGCATTGGTTCACTTTCGAGTAAGGGGAGCTGGGTGAATGCAAGAAAGACTAGTACTATTTTGCGTCACAATTTGAATTGCGGAGTTTCCATCCACTATAACTTTTGAAGTATGAGACCAATTGACTTGATAATTTTATTGAAGATGCCTTGCTTGATAGCAACTAGATTCCGTATTTTTTAGAAATTTTAAAAAATCATTTTATATTTAAATTTCAATTTAGCTAATTTGTCACGTTTTGCAGTTTAGAGGTTTTTAGTACTGGGGAGTGCCCAAAATTAATGATCTAGAGCTCAAATTTTTGTGGCCTATTTCCACACTAGGTGGGCATGCATCCGCCAAAAGGAATCTAAAAAAACATTATTTTATGTCCTCTACATGCGTGCTAATAGAGGTCTCTTGCGCACGCACTTCTCAACATTCAAGATGGTTTTAAGATCATTATTTTGGTGAAATCTCTTTATCATAAAGTTTTCCCAAATTGACAATTTTTAGTTTGTTTTTCAATTACATTTTCTATTTTCTACAAATTAAAACATCAAAACACCTATTTTCATGAAATTTTGCACTTTTCTAGTTCTCCTACTTAGAGAATTTTCCTACACTTTTCCTTCATAGGGTACCTTCTTCTTGTAGGTGTATACATTAAATATATTTTTCACATTTTTTAAAATTTTTTTTTCTATTTTTACAATACTCCCGAAAAAAACATGAGTACTATGCCAAACGCTACAAAAACAGGGGGGTCTTTCTTGCAATCACCCAGCTACTCAAACTTCGTCAGAGTAAGTTCTGTCGGTACAAAGCCTCCTCCCATTTGGTCCGGACTCCGGAGCCAATAAAAGCACAGCATTAGAAGCTAGTAGAGGTGTTTTAGAAAACCCAATCGAGTCACATTAGTCAAGGTTAATGTAAGAAATTATTTTATGGCATCACAATTGGCAGGGTTTAACACGGCCAGGTCTCTAGGACACCTTGGGGGTGGGAATTCTACTAGTTAGTGTTGACGTAAGTATGAACTGCAAAAAGATAACAAGGGTCATTAATGAATGTGCAAATGTTCGCTAAACTGCGCTGAAAGGCATTTTCTATCTCAAGAGTACAAAACTCTCCTACTCAAAACACAATAAACAGCAATTGACAATTGTACATGAACACGGTATGCTACTAACCGATATGTACACAAGCAAACAACAATAGATTCAAAAGCATTGACATGTCAATGTCAATTCAGAAATGCGTTGGATATAGTCTCTCGTGAGATTAAAATGTCAGACCCTCACCCAAAGTCAACAACGGAAGCTGGTGTTCTCGCGAATGACCTCTTGCCAATGACTGTGAAGTCAGCATTCGTATCCACATCCAAGACTGGTGCCAAATTCATGTCGATATTGACTGCACGAAGCTCCTTCCTTATGACACTTGCAATTGCCCCAGCTGCCTTTGGATCACCAGTGTCTCCAACTACTCTGGCATGGGGTATGACAGTGAACGGAGGCCCCAAACGCTGAACGTAACCCCCTTCTTGATCGACCATTATCAAAAGTGGTCTGTCACCAGCTTCTCTTTTGAGATCAGCACACAAACGTGCAACCTGTAGTGCAAAAAATTCAATCAATTCAAACATGCGCAATGGAGCAATCACCATCTCATCTCAAGAAGATTGAATCGAAATCAGTTGAAAAGTAGAAAGCAGGACCTGCTCAGGGTCCTTGAAGTTTCTGTTGAAAAGGATCACTCCTCCTGCACCTACACCACATACAATCGACTTAAACTCATTAGTAGGTAGCGGTACCTAATTGAGACACATACCAAAATGTGACGAGATAAAATCTTGCACAATGCTTTCGAGAAGATACAAGACACAAGAAATTGTGTCAGGTCATCTGCCTACAAAGCTTTTGCAAATGGTAATCAAAGAACACATTCTTTAAATGCGCAAAGTTGTTTTTAGTTGTGATTACCGTACAAACAGAAAAAGGAAGAGGATTAAAGCCCTCACCCATTCAAATCAGTCTTCTCGCGTGATTATTCAGAGACATTCCATTGAACCCAAACACTRGCAATTCAGCCACTGCAGCCCGGATCTTAGATTCGTTAAACGAAGATGTAGTTGTCTCAAAAAAGGGCAACGGATTTCTGAGATATGAAGATACCCCCCACGGTTCATCCATATTGAAGTCCCTTTACCAGTCCTTATGAACACCGGTTCGCCGCTCTTCTTCCTCAGCACCAGGTCCCTCAACTGAATGCAAGCTGTCCTCAAGCAATGCGCAAGTGGCTATGGAGCAACTTGGCAAGCCCAAAGGACAATATGGCTCACCGTGAGGCATGTTGGAATGCTCGTTGCCTCATGCTCACTGAGCAGATGGACCCCTAATCTTGTAGTGAACATTTGTCATGTAGACTTTTTCTCTTTAATTTCCGTACTGACTTCCAAGGCTGGGCCAAAAATCCTAGAATCCAAGTCCACGTTAATAGATTGCATGCGTCTATGAGTTACTCTCATCCCCCCCACAGCTCACCCTAAACCTTAAACCCTAAATGTTGGAAGTTGGATAGACTTTAAATACTACTGAAGGAAGTGACATGCATTCAAAAATTGGGGCAATGCACCATTGTTTACAGGATGATAATTACCTCGTTTTTGAGAATAGAATCGGATGTCCCCACATTCCTCGTTGAAACAATTTCCAAAATTTGCAGGAATCTCCGAACTTCATAAATTTCCACCTGTACAACAGAAAGCAGAAAAAACCCGTGAGTATATCACCGAGTACCCAGATTATTGTAACATGAGCAGCACATTACAATTTTAGTCTCACATGCTAAGCATTGATTTGACTCAGGGGTTTTCGATTGAATTCAGAAAGACACAACTGAGCAACATACCACTTGCAATGAATTCAGCTAAAAATCTCTTCACATACTACGACTCCTAGCTCTCGTTAGTCATTTGACCTGAAAACTGGATTCCAGCTATTGGGCATTCGAGAAAAAACAGGCCACTATCATTCAAACGAGAGCCACAAAACAGAGCATGCGTCCAAGTGGAGGAAATACTAAACCCACCATGAAATTTGCAAAAATTTGTAGAAAAAGGAATGTAGAATTCAACTGATTTCTGGAAATATACTTACGCCAATGCTGGAAATATGAGCGGAGAATCAATGTTTGCCAAAACATTTGGGCTTAGATTGTGATGCTCGATTGAAAAGAAAGCGGACTGTGCGGTACTGTAGCTGCAGGAAGATACTAACGGTATCTGTATTTTATAGTTTCGACCGTAATTAAGAGCAAGACCGTATCGTATAAGGTAAATTTGCCTAAGGTAGAATGAGTGGTTTGTCCCATTGCCATTAGCAAAAAAGGTCAATTTTTCTATGGAAAAAAAAGATTTTTTTCCCCATAGAATGGCAAATGTGAGAAATAGAAGAAGTAATTGAAATTGTATTTTTTGGACAAAGTATGAATTTTTTATGAATTTTTGAAGTGTGCTACCCAGTGGCCCTAAAGAATCTATAAACTATCCCAAATCAGCACAAAGTGTTTCCATGATGGTCATCTTTCCACCTAAAGTAAGCACAACATTTTCTAACATGGATACAAGATTTCCTAACGTGGCCATGACATGGAGAAATTAAAAAAATATTTTTTTATGACAAGTTTACACTAGAAAGGTAAGTGTCCTATGACAGTCACTAATAACTCCATGACCATCTCCCAAGGCATTGACTATGGTCACAAATCAACCTAATGTAGTCTTAATCCCATTTTTTTTCAAACCTGTCATGATTTAATATAAGACTCTAATGGGTAATTCTTTAGGGCATATCATGAGTGGTTTGCTTGTCATAGGCATATTTAGCTTATATTAGATGATCGTTGGTTCAAGTGGACTTGATAACTTTCAAATTATGAGAACCCTAATTTGTTCTATTAGGGCATTTGAGAATAATTTATTGAAATTGTTATTGGTAAAAACATCATGAAAGCATTTGGGATTTGTTAATATATATGATTTCCTAATATGTGTATACATTGAATTTTTTGGCAAAAAAAACTCATTACCAAATCTTTGTAGGAGATTTAGAAAGAGGAACTCAACCAATAAGTAGTTGACCTAAATGAAGAGTTCTTCTAAAGTAGTCCCATGATTGACTTCAAAGAGTCATCACAGGTGACACTGATGCTACATACCTTTGTTAAAAAGGAGATTTGGTCTATGATGTTTTATTTTGTAGAACTAAGGGAAGGAAGGGTCAAAGAAGTAGGAAGATATCCAATAGAAAATTAACCTTGAAAGGTCAAACTTGCTAAATTAAAAGACGTGGTTTTAGGGTCAAACAAGAATTTTCCGTAGTTTTTGATTATAAGTGTTTTGGAGCTTGATTGAGAAAATGTAGTTCTCATAATTTGATTTTTAGTCCTTGATTTTTAACCAAAATTGTTAAAATTGTAATTTTTGTGACACTTTGAAGGTAGCACCTAGAAAGCTTAAAATACACGAGTTTTGAACTTTTCAATATAATTTCTCTTTAGTATGAGCTTAAGGAGTACATCAATTATATGTACACTAGAACTTCTAATATGTAAGAGCCAGTCCCGGACTGCTCAAACACATCACAATAGAGAGTATATTATATTCAAGAAGAGTCATTTGCATTTGTATGTGGTCTGGGTGAGGACCGGTCTAACAGATTATTGTAGAGAGGTTTATTACTTTAGAGAGTGGATTTTATTAGAACTTCTATTGTACACTCGACTCAATTTTGCTAAAAATTTCATATTATTTTAAGTATTTTTGTAATTCATATCATTTTTACCAAAAAGTTACTTTTAAAATCATATGTTTTTCATTTTAATAGTTTTCATTATAATAATTATTAAAAAATAAAAGAATTTTTTTAATATGTAATATTACATGAGAAAAATATCAAAATTTTGAAAGGTGTATTTCAATAAAAAAAAACATAACTTTTGAAGTTTATCCAAACATGAACATAGCATTAAGGAAACCTTTAAGAGTTAAGCGACATACCTTAAATATATGTGCATTTAAGCCCACATCAAACTCCTTTGTAGACATCCATGATAGTGATTGGTGTAAAGTGGTTGGGAAAGTTGAATGAATTATTGACAAATTTTGTTACTCACGAATATGCCATACAAACTTATTTTTTGTTAATTAAAAATATTTTTCTACCATGATGCCCATATCATCAAGTAAACTACWAGGAACTTGATAATAACCTTTACATTTGTCATAAGGCAATGTTGCTCTTCTTCTTTCTTTCAAGAATATGCATGATTTCAACCTAAATTAAAGCATGTTTGACCAAACATATCTTTGGTTAGTTTGATACATTTGACATGTATATTTTTAGAGTGACTTCCAAAGTTGTAAGAAACTTGGCACTACTAATTTTAAAAATAGATACCAATTTCTATCAAAAATCATTTTTCAATTTAGTTTTGTACAGGACAAAAATAATTTGTAGGATGCTTCTATTTTAAACATGCTTCTAACAAACCTTAATAAAAAAATTTAAATCTTAATATCTAAAAAAAATATTAATTTTTTTATTTTCTAAACTTTTAAATTTGTAAAATTATAATTGATAAATTATTGAATTTAGAAAGTTGAAGTTTGGACAGTAAATTACTAAATTTTTAAACTTGAAATTTGAAAATTTTGAAAATTCATTAGATAATTCACTTACATCATTACATTTATAAAATGTAGTATGCTTAAATCTTAATAGTGTGAAGTTAATTGAAACGAATAGTCTTTACCATAATATTACATTATTTTAGCACAATATTATCACTATAAATAAATTAAAAATTAAAAGATCTCAATGGTTTATAATTTCATGAAATTATAAAATTTCAAGATGAGTTACCTGACCATACAAATCATTAGATTTTTCTTGGACCGTCTAAAAGACTTGGCTATGGGAACACATTGGGAACTCTAGGAACTATGCCACGTATGCAGTCTGACGTGGCATAGAGACTGCCACGTCAGATAATACTAATTAATTAATTATTTTAATTATTTATTAATTATTTAAAAAATATTTTTTTGAAAAAAATAATAATAATTTAAGTCGTTTTTCAGTTTCTTTATACTTTCTAAGATTTTTGAATTTTTTTTTTTTTTTTTGAAATTCAAAATTTCAGACCAACAGTCGCAGGTTTTTTGTGTAGGGAACAGTTTCAGGGAACAGCCTTGAAACAGGCTCTTATGGGGCTGCAAAAACATCTAATGGTACATTATGTAGATTTTAAAGGAAGATTTTTGTTTTGCTTTCAGACAATTTGGGCAACACAATTCATATGTTTATAACAATCTATAATATTTTTTTAAAACATTATTTAAATTTCTAATTTTTTTTTTACATCACACTATATTTAATTATTTAATTTTTAATTTGTCCATCCATTCCATAGTTGCAAGGTATCTTCAATTTGTTCAAACCTATCCACCCTAGTATACCTATCCAACTTTATAATATCTATTCTAAAATTATAAGTATTGATAGCATCACCTAAGATTGAATCTGCATTGGGTGCGAATCAAGTGTTGTTTATTTTCATTATTTCTTAGTCAACCAAGAAAGTAATCTCCAATAGAGTGGTGAAACTATTTACATTCATTAACATGGATAAAACATACAAAACTTGGTACAAAATGTGGATGAAAATAAATGTATTCATTCAAAACTGTACATATTCATCCATAATAAAATGAAATTGTCCCTAAATTTTGTAGTGATTGAGCAATTTGATCCATGGAAATAAAAAATCTATCATCAAATGTTCCTCAAAAAGAATTGAATGGCTTTTGAGCAATAAATCGCTTAATTAAGAAGTAACAATTGATGCATATTGCAATGGCCTTCAAATGAACTCGCATATGAAGTATCATGACTATGAAATGAGCCTTTTATGAATTTGYAAGATTACTTGTATTGGTGCCAAAATTAAGGTAGTTGCATCCAATATCTTTATAATGTGCATTTGAGTATAGTTCTTATTTTGAATCTTCTAAAGTCTCGAGGCCCTTTTCTCATCAAATAACATTCAAAACAATTATTATCATAGCAAAGAGCAAAAAACTTTACAATTTCTTTTATACATCTAACCATAATATCTTGCAACCTTAACATTGTTTACCAACTACAAACTCACCCTCGAGGTGGAGGTATAATTCATTCCAAGATGTCTGGCTTGGAATTAAGTTATAATCCTAGGGATGGTATTGGCTCTTTTGAAGTAACTTTTTCACGGGATGTCAGCAAATGGGATGAGTTGGTCCATTATGGGCACTCAGAGTCAGCAAAAGCTGACGGATACTACATTGAATTGGTAATTTCCAACATTGGGGTCCGGCTTTGAAGGGGGGCAAAAGGGACCCCCTCTAGTGTTGGTTAAGAATGTTATGACTAGTACAAAAATGTGAGGAAGAAATTTTAAAAACTTTCACTATGGAACTTTTTTAAAAACTTATAAACTTTTACAAAAGTTATGGACAATTTTCAAAGAAAGATTGGAAGGGACATTTTGTGACATTATCAAGCATGCATCTTCTCTAAAAATTGTTCATAGTTACGTTTGATTGAAGATTCAAATCTCAAATGGATTTTGAGAGATGGAATTTGTTTAGATTTCACACATTAATTTAGTTGAATTTTTTTAAATAGTTATTTTGCTACGCGTAAATGAGGTTTGAAATTCTATTTTAACCAAAATTCCTATGTTTGATTTAACATGAGTGGTTGAGCTCCTACTTCTAATTTACATATCCCACATGGGTTGTTTTACTCCTAGCTACCACCCCTCTTGAATAAAGTGAGAGCTTGTTTTTCACTTTAGTCCACACCAAATAAGTGATTTTTGAAGTGCTTTGAGATAGTTGTCAAATACTTTAGTTTTGTATTAAATGTTGAATTTTCTAAAATTATATTTCATGGAGTAGTGGAACATCCTTATGTGCAAGGCAAACATGGGTGTTTAGAGGACATCGCATGTGTTAAACTATCCAAAGGTTTAGCAAAAATAATTCTAGAAATAGATTTTTTTAAATTCTTATATGAATATTCTTTATGTTTCTAGCAATTTTTTAACACTTTTTTTTGGAAATGAAACATTCAAAAGAAATGTGTGGATCCTACACTTCACTTACAATAGAGTATTGCACTTATCAAATTAATTTAATATTCACTTTGTCTCAAAATAAGTCCATGAGGTTCAAAATTTGTTTGTATAAAAATTTAATTCAATGTTTCAATTATTCACCGAAATTGACAAATTGACAAAAGTTGAATTGTAAGAGTCAATTGCCTTAAGGTAGAACCACCCATAACCGATCACTTAAGCAAATCTAGAACACATCATGAGGAGTATAAGGCAATATAAACTTTTCCAATGTAGAAAGATAGGAAATACAGGGATTGCAATTTTTTCATAATTTTATTTTCAAAATTGAAATTACTATGATTTTGGGGAGCCAAAAAGTGCTTTGAACCCATAGCCAATGTCTAGGGTTTTTTAATTCAAATCATTTGAGAGAATACTTTTTGGATCGGTAATTCCAACACACTTTATGACACTTTGGGACACGTGCCATGACCTTATTAGTCCCAAACTTGAAAAGGAGGAAAATAGACATTCCAAGCTTTGATTGGAAATCTCTTTTAGCCTTGGTTGGAAATAGTTGCATCCTAGAGGGTGGATATGGGTTCCTAGTTGAGAATAGGTGGTTCTCCCTTATCCCACATTTGGTCAAATTTGACTTCTAAATTAAAACCGCATTGTATTTTTGTGCATCCTCCTCCTTGTGTTCTTTCGCAACTTAACTTAGAGATGAAACTGAATTTTGGGGAGGCAAAGCTTCTTGAAATAATTTCCATTAATTTTTCTTGAAAGACAAGTCGAATTGGCAAGTCGTTTCATATTTTTTGGAGCTTTGTGGAATTAAGGTAGGAGCACCCAATGACGTCCGTGCACGTAATGGCGACAATTTCTACACCTGATAGTCATTGTAGATAGCTTATTTTTTTGACCTAAATGATAAGCTACCTCTAGTCTACCTACATTTATGTTCTAGAATCAACACCTTTCATAGAAACTGACGCCAGGTGCACGAACTTCATTAAGTACTCCCACCTTAGTAGTAAAAATTTGAAGTTGAAATGGCAGGGCTCTAAAATCGCCCACCTCCTAAAATATACATTGTTTGTACATGGCTAAAAGTTATGAAAATTAAACATGTACACATAGTGTACATGTAAAGATGTGGACGGTTTCAGAGACTGCACAATTTTAGAGCTTGTTACCCTTAGCCTCAAAGAACTTGGAACTCATTATACAAAAGAGGATCTCATTAAAATGAAATGCACGGAACTTGAAATTCATCGCACTAGAGCCATTGTAAAAATCAATGAAATTGTCAATTTCGATGCGTTTTTTGAAAATGGTATGTTTGACTTTTGGGTTTGAAACTTTAGGTGTATTGGAGTTCACTAAAAGCAACGGAAGCTATGCATTCTTGTCCAAATAGGATAAGCTTACAAGCTAATCAAGGGGTTTTCTTCAAGGTATTTATTTTGAAAGAAAGGGAGTCTGTTATAACATTTTTAACCTACACTCATTTACAAAGGTAAGATATTTTTCATCCTTTTATAAAATTTAATTTTGTTTTGTCAAAAGAAAATGGTGAAAATTAAGGAACTAAGAGATTCCATTCAAATCAAGACCACAAAATTTCCAAAATAGATTTTGTATTTGAGGGACAGTTTCCAATTAATAAGGATTGGGAAATTAGCACTCAATAATCAATCAATTGTCCTTCATGATCAACTCCATGGTTAAGTTACATAGTCGAGCATCAAGCTTGATTTGGAGTTTTATGTTGCATGTTTTTTTTTATTTCTAATACATGAGACTATGTGTTGTCTATCAATGACATAAATCTCAATTAGTTTAATTAAACATATATGAATACTATCATCTTTATTTGGGGAATGAAAAAAAAAAATTAAATATAACCAAAATATCATACTTARTTTGAAAATTCTAYTTGAGGTATTGTTAGGAATGAAGAAAAGTGTAAATTTTTGAAAGTAGACCATTTATTTTATACACCCTAAATCCCCTTTGGTATATTCTTTAAGTCAAATTACTGCTATTAGACTAAATTTAACAACATATTCATTAAAATGAGAGTTTTCTAGCAAATTGAGAGTTTTTCAATGTAATTTTAAGGAAAAGCAACGTGAAATTAAAAAGTTTTAGGTCAATTTGATGAAAGGTTTTATGTCAATTTAGCTCAGAATCGATCAAAAATTGAAAGGTTTTATGTCAATTTAACTCGGGTCGAGTTGAATTGACATGAAACCTTTCAAAATCAACCTGAAATTGAAAGTTTTTGTGTCAATTCAGCTCGAATTGAGTTGAAAACTCTCATTTCAATGGAAATTGGTGATTTAGGTCAAGATCATGATGGTTATTTTGAGAAGTCCCAATTCTCTCATTTTAATGAATATGGTGTTACTTATGTGATTTAGCGCGCCTTTTAGAATATTCACTCATGATTTTTGATATCTTCAACCTCTAAAGTTCCTTGACTATATTCTCACCCAAAATGCTTCAAAACTGCCATTTCTAGTACAAGTACCAAATTTTTGAAAAATATCATTTTTTGACACATGTAACCATAGGATCTTGTATTAATCTAGTTTGAGAATATGTGGAAAAATATTTAGAAATTTCCACCATGTAGATTGCAAGATATTAGCATTTGAAGTGGCAAATTTTTTTTTTGTGGCCTTGCAAAAAACCGGGCAGCTGCACTTCACAAAGTCAGATCATTATGAAAAAATGTCCAAAATGGTTGTGCTTCTTTCGATTCATTATTCAGGGCAAGTTGGCTACATATATGAAAATTTTCAAATCATTTGGAGTCATACAACATATAGGAAAAAAATAGTAAGTAGAAAGAAGTAGAGAATGATTCAAATACTAAATTGTTAATAAATTAGTTATAAAATTAAAAAAACTCCAATCTAAATGGTTGAATTGTTGTAATAAAAAAATCTACATCCAATAGAATTATTTTTTTTCAAAAATATTGAAATTTCAGTTAAATAAAGGACTTCAAAGTTTTTTTGGTGTAGGGATTCCATAACTGCCCGCAAACTAAAAAGCCTCATAATTTTCATTTCAACTATTGAAATGCAATGATTCAAAGCTTTTTGAGTACATATAAATCCGAAGAACGAATTTCAAATTTCTATTTCTTAAAAAAGTGATTTTTCAAGATATGCCCGGACTGCCCAAGTTGAGAAACAAACAACATATTATGCAATAACATTTGACTCATATTTTCAAATGTCATGAAATTTGTGCATATGAAAGATATTCCTTGTCCCCACATTCTATTAAAATTTCATCCCAAATTATGCAAATCTTCAGTCACACGTACCTGTCCAAAATTTCTATGTTGCCAAAACACGCATGTTGGTCCTTTAGGGGTTAATATGGCATTTTTTTTTAATAAATGTTGATTTGTCATAAGCATGTTTTGATATCTTTAATATGACATTTTTTAAAATAAACATTGATTTGTCATAAGCATTTTATAGAAAATGAGTAATCGGATTAAAGTACAATGTGAAATTGAACCATTCTAATTATAATATACATTATATTGATATTTATTTCATTTTATCAAAAGTGAAGTTTATAGTGAAACAAAAACGAAGCTGTGTAAAATTTCAAAAAAGAATAGAACCTAAATATGCATGGTTTCATATCAAATTACGAAATGGATTAGTGAAAGCCATAAGTGMATTTGATTGGAAAACATTCCATTTTGGTACACAAGGACCATTAAGGATTACCTCTAAGGGACCAAGGATTGCCAAATGGTCAAACTTTGTTTTTATAGCCTTGTAACTCACATTTGAGTTTTAATGTAATATTTGTTACATTTGACCTAGGTTTCATCTATCAACATAAAAATTTGTTTTAGTGTTGGAATAAATTTTCATTTTTATAAAATTTTAACTTATGAGTGAAAATAAATTTATAATATAAAAGAATCCAATTAACTTGAGATTCCTTCATGAGGTAAAAGTGTCAATGAAGAATAGTGTGGAAATCTTTTAAGTAATATTTTTTCTTTTTTACACCAAGAACATCCTTGTTCATGACCTTCATTCAAACCATTGCTATTAATCTAAATCATGCCTTCATAAAATCCATTGATAAAATTTTAATCATTTTAAAGAATTTTTTTAATGGAATAATCAAATTTTTGTGATTTTTTAAGTATGGTATCTTAAAAAATTGTATTAATTAGAATATATATTAGAATAATTCGAGATTTGAAAAATGAAGGTTAGAATGAGATGCATATATAAAATTTTAGCTTAAAAATAAGCTCTTAGAGAATACAATYAAATTATATATAGGACAAATGAAATACATTTTTATTGTGATATTTGGATTCTAGCACATAGGGCTTGTAATAATAATAATAACTTGTTGAATTTTTGGAATTTTTTCAAATTTTTAAATGTAGTAGAAATACAAATGATTAGTCTTTATTATGTAATTTTGAATCAAAATCAATTATTTGATTTTACAACTACAGAAGTTACAATCAAATTTGACCTAAATGCATCCATTTATTGAATGTGGGGATCTTTACGGATTAAATCAAGATTGGCTAGAAAGAAAAGATTAGCAATCATTATTAGTGTGTAAGTTAATCCAATTAGTGTGTTGCACTTAATATACTCCCTCTGTCTTGCTAAAAAAACTCCAAAAACCTTCTCCTTGACGGATTAACTGTATTTTTAGTCATAGTGTTAACAATACATGCATTCCAGAAGGAGCAACCTATCCCCTAGATCTATGCAAAATCTCCAACTTAGGCCCAAAATGCCTTCTTCATTCTCAAAAAATTCACCAAGAATTGCACAATCAATCATCTCTTGATTGCATTGCATCGATGGATTCAACAAAAGAAATCATCTAGGATCTCTTTGTTTTTTCACGGATTGTTATTGAGGTTAACGTTTTCAATTTTCTACAAATGTAGTTATAGAAGCCACATGGTGGCCATATAGTCCTTTAGGGGTTAAACGTAAGGTAAAACAACCCAATTCCGACATATACTAGCCCCTCCCGTTTGCATCAATCATTCATCCATTGCCACAATCTTAGCAACCCTTTAGTATCATGACAATATACTTGGGAAGTAGACACATTAGCATGTGGTTTAGCATGGGGCTACCCACACTTTACCAGTTCCGTCCCAAAAAACTTTGAAAAATCAAAGAAAATTCATTTATCATTAGAATGTCTTCATTCTACTTGTAGATGGCTTTTCTCAAACTTTTCAATCTCGAAAAAATGTGTGAGTTTATAAAATTGCTTCTCCAAGGTACATAAACTGAATAGGGGTATTGAAGGGATCAAAACATTAATTGGACTTATTGTAGAACACTATAGATGTTTGAAATATGATGTACAACCCCCGGACACTTCAACAACTATTGATGTACAACAAAGGTAGATATTTATATAGTGTGAAATGTCGATTAATTAGTATGGATCCCTTTAATTAACCCTGTTCAGTATAGATAGCAAATTTGGGTGGTCATAGGTTGATCTCTCTTACCTAACCTAGTGGCAATTAAGTGTAATTGGACAGTGTGCTTGGGGTGGCAAAGAAAATCACGCAATTGATGAATGAAAAAATTGCAATTAAGGTAAACAAAATTCGAGGTGGCAAATCTACTTGAAATGTTTTTCATTAAATTTTCCTTGAAGAACCAGTTAGGAATTGCCATCTAACCCAAATTGTTTCATATATTTTTCAGAGCTTTGTGGAATTACTTATGGATTTTTGAAGTCGAATTCACTCATGCTCTGGAACTGCCAAAAATGTACAATCCCGCGAAGATAAAAAAAAAAAAAAAAAGCAACACGTACAAGCCGTGTACATTTGAGAGCCTTAGCGGATTTCAAGCCTCCTACCTTAGTTAATGAGGTAGGCACCCCAAAAATGGCACCTGACCTTAAACCGCCATCTTCGAACATTGTACATCTCCAAAACCAATTCTGTACCTATGTGGAAGAAACGCTTTTAGAACCAAACTTTGACCCTCCATAACTTTTGCATATTGTATCCAAATGACCTTTTCTTTGGTGCATTGGAACCTCCTTTCAGTTGCCAACAAGACAACAAGGCAATATGAAATTCTGAATAGCCTAATAATAGTAACGAGGCACAATACCAATTTGTGGTGCTTTGGGGTGCACCCACCTTAATTCCRTTCATGTACTAGTAGTCCGTCGATGGGCTTTGGTGGTGGGAAAGGAGCTAAAGAAGTGCGAGCCCACTCTGTACTCCGTCGTTAAGCCCGTGTAACCCATGTGCACGGCCTCCCATTTGGTATTATGCTGGCCGTGGGGCGGGGCGTGAGGCGAGGTTTGTTTGTCATGGTGTGCGCGATGGGGGGCCCATTCCATGCCAAATTTCTCATCACCTTCAGTTCAGTTCAGTTCTTCTGCAGTTGCTGCTGCTGCTGCCACTGGCGAGGGGGGCGGGCGGGGCTCGCTGATCACTGATGTCAAGTACCTTCACTTTGGCTCTCCCGGACGCGCTCAGACAGGCCTTAAAAATAATTTCAAGGTATGGTCATTGTTCTCGCTTTGCCAAAAAGCCAAACTGATTGATTGAGGGCTCCAAGGGCTTGGATCGTACCACGGCACCTCCTCGGGTCCCCAACACTGTAGATTCACAACCTCTACTCTCAACTCCCCTGTCGGACTAGCTGGGAACGAAAGCATGCAGGATTTTTTTTTTTTTTTCCCAATTTTTATCAAGTGCGCGCGGTTTCAATAATCGGACCCCAAGATCCGATCCTGCAGTTTGGATTTGTTAGGCAGTACGGATTGGGTATTGGATTGTGAATTGTGAATTGGGGGTGGGGGGAAAGAAAAACAGAAAAGGAGAAAAAGAGGAAAAAAAAACTTGTTGAATTTTGGTGACATTACAAGAATATATATATAAAGTACTCCTTTTGTGTCAAAATGAATACTCCCTCTTCTCTCCCACTACAAATCTCCCAAAACTACCCTGTGAGGAATAAATGGTGTTTTTAGTCTTTGTGCCAGTGATACTTGCATTCAAAAATTAATAACCCATCCCTCAAATCTATGCAAAAATCTCCAACTTAGGCGATGACATTTAGGCATCAAAAATCCATGCGGAAAGTATTATATTTGAGGAGAGCTTGTGAATGTTGCTTAATTATCATTTTGGATGATTTAGAGGTTGGTGGCAACAATGGGATTCTAGAAATATGTGCCCCAACTTAAATACCCGCAACAAGGAAACCTAACCCACCTTGTAAACAAATCTTTGTAGTGCCCAAGTGGTCACCAAACCCATTGTCGACACTCAACTATTTGAGGAGGCAACAAGTACAAGGTGCCTCATATAGGCAAGGCCGAACTTGCTATGAGATGAATGCTCCTAAATTGTTTCACTTGATCCTACAAGGTCATTCAACATGGCAAATGCTTACTCAACAATTGAAATCAATAAAAAGAGCTTTTACATAAATTGTGCCTAATTTGGAGTTTTTTAAGAGTGGAATAGGGGGAATATGTGGTACCCCATGGTTTTATGCAAGAAACCACGGATTTATTTTGAGACAAAGGGAGTAATCAATGAGATTTCTAATCATTATTTAAATAGAGGCAATAAATAGAGCAAAAATGAAAATAATCTATGGAGGATGTTTAATAATTTTTGGTGAAGTTCAAAAGGCTCCTTCAATCCTTTATTTGTGTCAAAAAAAGGCTTCTTTGATGCTAGGATTAGTCATATGTAATAATTGTTCAAAGTGAAATTATTTTTTAATTTCACGCATACGGAATCTTTGTCTTCTCTCTAAAAGTTATAAAAAATAGATTGTTTCTAGGTGAAATTATCCTCCAAAGGTCTAAAAAAGACCACTTCGAGGTTTTCAAGAATTTGGGTAGACTCTTTTGGCTTCATACTTGGCGGACTTTGTTTTTTTGAAATTTTGAAATTAATTTAAAGAATGGATTTTTATCATCCTAACCTACATTTGAAGCTATAATTCATACCATTTTGATAAATATTGCAAAATTTAGAAGTTTACTTTAAATTCAATGTCAAAATGGGCAACAAAAAATATTTTCTAAAATAAATTGATGAATTTTTTTAGATTGTATACATTGATACCTACTCTAAAGCATTTGAACAATCAATTCCAAATAATGAAGTGAAAGCTATGAAGAGTTTTATTTTGCTAGCAATAAAGGCATAAAAAATATAATACCAAAGTAAAGGGTACTGATTGTTTACTAAAACATTTGCACCAATGGGATGAAAAGTTATTGATTATTTATATAAATTCTAAGCACTATCACCTTTTGAAAGGGTTGGAGAAAACTACATTTTGAAGATTAGGCGCATTTGGACTAGCAATCAATAGCAATATTCACTTTAAGAATTTTGAAAAATCGGTATTTGAACAAGTTAACCAAAGGATCCTACATTTGAATTTGCTTAAAAATAAATATAGATGAAGATTTTAACCTTGCTTTGGGGACAAGTATTTTGAAGCAGTTTTGACCTCTAAACATGAAAGAACTCTAGGGAATAACATAACTGTTTTGAAACAAAAATAAACCATCTCAAAAAATCATGTTGAAGCTAGGCCTCTTTGTTGTAAGGTTTAACTTTTAAGTTCGTCATTCTTTACTGCAATGAGCCTTCCCCCATTTGTTCCCAAAAAAATTAAAAGAAAGAGAAAGATATCACAATTTCAAAGAAAATCACAAGAGATATAAAAAAAATTGTATCCCATTGAGTTTTCAAATATCTCATTTTAAATTTGTAAAAATTAGAAAAAAAGATTTCAAGAAATAGAACCAAAATTGGCCATTGTAACAATTTTTTGAAGGTGGTCATTACAATAAGAACAACTAAAATGAAATTTTCCGTACTCAAAATTCATACTAAAAGAAAATCACTTTGCAAATTTATATACAATACTGGAACTAACTCTTTTTTCCATTTCTTAATATAACAATTGTCATTATAATAGAACACCGATCACTACAAATTTTAGCTCCAAATTCTTTTAAATGGATATTCAATAGTCAATATCAGTAGTACTSCCAAAACCGTAAAACCACAACTGTGGTGTATTTTCAAAAATCAATATTATCTACCAATTAGTTTTAAAACTTTTTTGATGAAAGAAAATAYTGTAAGTGAAGGTATGATTCAACAAAAGAGTATTGAAATGGAATTTCTATGTTGAGTTTTCAAATAGTCCATGTTAATTTAATCCTTTAAAGATTAGATTGAAGTAGTCCAAATTTCCAAAATTTTGAAGATGTATTATGAAATACATCTTATAATAATACATAGTAAAATAATGATGACTCTCAACAATAGTTGTGAAACATGATCCATGGATCATATCCATATGGTTAGATTTCATAAACAAGTGTTTTTCAATTGAGGAAATAATTGAAAGTTTCTTCTAAATTAGTTGTAGATTGAATATTTGTGATTTTTATGAGGATTTTTTTCCTTGAAGCTAAAAATATTAAGTTCTAATCATAGTAAATTTGGAAGATTTTTATTTTACATTTTTATTTACTTCCTTTTTTAAGGGTTCTTTTTTGAATTAAAAAAATTATTTTTTGAGACTAGACCCTTCTAGTACCCTTTGAAATATAGAATATTTGCAAAGCAAAGTCTTCCAAATCTATACTATACAAACATAAAAAAGCACATGAATGTTCAATTGTATGCAAACAATATCATTAGCACGTGCATTTTTTATTACTTGGAATGCTTTTGCTTTCATCTTTTGTTTAAATTTTGAACATCTATTCCTCAAGGAGTTAAATCAATCACAAGATGACACATAGCATTTTCTTACTTATATTATTTTTTTATGATCAAAGTGCTTAAAAAATACTCAATTATATACATGAGGTTTGACGGAATATAGTATAGGTAATTGTGGGGCTTTTTGGGTGCATAGTGCGGGACAAGTGCATTTCAATGCACCCTGCCTCCACTATGCACCCAAAAGAGCCCCCATTATTTTCAACCTCCTTAGGTTGCTCATGGATTTTTGTTGCTTACGAGCGGCGGTCCCGTCGCTCAAAGTTCGCACCTCCCTCCTTCTAACTTGGGCTTGCCCGCTAACCACTTACTTCTGACCCCCCAGACCGTTTGTGGCTGAGGCTTGTATTCTTTCTCTTGCAATAAAGGGCCACCTTTATTTGTGTCAAAATAAAAAAAGCCCCCATTTAATTTATTAGCCCTCTATGATTATTTTTTTTTGTGTTGGCCAGCCTCCCATCTCTTCTCATAATTTAAATTGTTGAATGTGAGTGCAAACAATATGGGATATGTCTGTATCCCGTCAGTATTGTACCATATGTGTATGCGTATCCATATATGGCATTTACATGTATGTATCTATGTATGTATGTATAGTATTTGTACCATATATGTATCGGTATCCATATTTGTACTTGTATCCATGTCCGTACCCGTATCAAGCTCTCATTTTGGGGTGGGGGTGGAGTGGGGGTGGAGTGGGGGTGGGGTGGGATGGATTAAATTTTCAAATGGAGGGTTCTGGAGGTGGGGATGGTTGCCTCTTTACAGTGGCAACCACCCCTTCTATGTATGTATGTATGTATGTATGTATAGTATTTGTGCCATACATGTATTGGTACCCATATTTGTACTTGTATCCGTGTCCGTACCTGTATCAGGCTCTCATTTTTTGGTGGGGATGGGATGGGGTGGGGTGGGGTTGATTAAATTTTCAAATGGAGGGTTCTGGAGGTGGGGGTGGTTGCCTCTTTACAGTGGATAGGATAGTATAGGCTCTTCTTGCAATCATCCACATGAAGAAAATATATACAAAATAATAGAAAGTGGGCTTAGGAATAAAATACTTCACTTGTATTTTACTACATGAAATTAATCTAGCTAAAAAATAACCACATTCTATCCACACAACATGATTGACTATAACACACACTACATTACTTTTCCCAACCAAGATATACGACCTGTTTTTACAATGTTAAGCATTTTAGTGTATGTCTGATTGAGCAATGGTGGGGGGATAATTTTTCCTAGTCAACAAATAGAAATAATGAAGATTGCACTATTTTATTGCTAATTTGTCATCAAGTTTGGAGTTAGTAAAAATTAAGAAAGTGCAAATTATTGCCAAACCCATTTTCCAGAAGAAATAAACTAAATACTAGTCCTTACTACTTCATTAGGTGTCAATGTATTATTTGTCACACAATAATGAAGTTGCTAAGTCCACATCATTTTCCCCTCATTCCTGAAAATAGGTCATCCTATCTTGTACAAGGGGACTTTGGTTGGAAATCAGTTGTAAACCTTATTAAAACTTAGGCCATCATTTCCAAGTCTACAGCTACTAATTCCCACCTTCAAAGGGCAATATATAACTATGCCGTCCACCTCTCTCAATTTCCATCACTTTCTACAATCAATCACTCAATAAATAGTACAAAACAATAAAAACACAAGTTTCCTTACTTAAAAGCAGGATTGTCTTGTTGAACACATTTTGGGCCACACCAATAGTATAGAACATTTGTTGAATAGTGTCATACAAAACATTTGTCAACTATATTAGACATTGTAGTAATTTTGAACATTTCTAAATATTATATGTATATTCTAAAATCTGCTTATTAGATGGATGGGAAATCTTATTGATGTCTTAACCCCTAAAGTCCTAGTGTTCCCTTGGGGGACAAAATAGATTTTGGGCAGACTCCTACGGTCTCTATACTTGTTGCGATTTTTTGGATTTTTTGTAAAGATAAAAAAACACATTAGTTCTCCAAGAAATATAATTTTTTTATTTCAATAGTTGCCTAGGAGAAAAAATTATGGCACAAAATTCCTAAATTTTAATTTGGCAGGCAAAAAAAAAAAACTCAAAAAAACTTAAAATAAAAAACTCAAAAATTATTTCATATAGATTGTACTTTTATTTACATGATTTGTTTATTTGATTCATTCTATTTGGATTTGTTATGCAAAAGTTATGGACAAATATTATTTTTTGGCCAATTAGAGCATCTTCTCAAAAAAATAACTTGTAGGATTCATTTTTGAGCTCAATTGTAACAATTTTTCAAGAACAAAAGTTTCACAAGGTTAAGATCTTTTGCTAGAACAATCTCGTTGTTGCGATTAGTGTGTTTCAATTCCATCTTAGAGCTATAAACAATTTTTTAATGAGTGAAAACTAAATGAGTGTTTTTAAAAAAAAAATTGTAGACTCTCAATTCAATGTCTTATCATAGAAAATTAGAAATTCAAGATGAGTAGAGCAAAACTTTTAAGTTAAAAGGTTCAAAGCCCCCAAATGTAGTTGAGCAAGGTGCAAAAACTTGTTTTCTTCACTTTAAATGCAAACATCTTGCAATCTACATGGTCAAAGTTTTTGAAATTTCTTTCATGCATTTTTTCACTAGTCTAGTACAAGGAACTACAATTTTATGTGCAAGAAAAAAATTAAAATAAATAATTTCTCTTTGCTATAGAAATGGCAATTTTGAGTGGTTTTTGATGGACAAAAGGCATTGGGACTTTAGGGGTTAAATGCATATTAGACATAATATTGGAATGTGTAGTAGGACAACCATACTTAGAAGTGAATCTCTTTTCTAACAAAACTATGTAGTCTAACTATTACTCATGTTGGCTTTTCGAAGTCAATTGTTCTCTAAAAGTTGGACTTATCTTTTTCTCAATTTGGCATTAGATAGTAGTTTCATAGTTTTTTGGCAAATTATGAAATGACCAGTTCTACATTTTGAATTTGGTTTCAAATCCACCACTTGCACATCTAGAAAGTGCCATTATCACTTCCCAAAAGACCAACTATATCACTAACACAAACTTAAGTTTGAAGAAGTTGTCAACAATTTAGGCCATACACTTTCAACAAAAGTATATGACCACACCATAGTAAGTATAGGAAGGTAGATACTTTTGATGAAAGTCTATGGCTAGGGCAATGAAAGTCATACACTTCTGATGAAAGTCTATGGCTAGGGCAATGGAAGTCATACACTTCTGATGAAAGTGTAGGACCACAACCTTAAAACATGTTTGTGAATAATTTGTAGCTTCTCAAAACATCCTAGTAACCCCTACAAAGTCATTTTTGGCCAGATGTTCATGAAATTTGGACACAATATGTATCTATATACCCCCTTCTTGAAAATCTAATTTTTTTTCCAATTGGGTGCCCGGATCAAAAGTTATGCTACCTTGAACTTTGCGGGCAGCTCAGGCAGCATGTGCAAAACTCTTTCTATGATTTTGAAATTCAGCTAGTATGTAGCTTACATGATACAAGATGAGAATGTCAAAAAAAATAACCATGTTTAGTGTAAAAATCTCATTCTCAAAGTAGTTGAAGTTTTTAGGCCCCGTTGGGCAAGGTTGGAAAAAATCTTTTTCACCCAACTTCAAACATTATAATCTTTCAATCCATGCGGTCAAAGTTTCTGAAATTTTTTCCACACATTCCCAGCAAAGTCTAGTACAAATTTGTATGGTTGAATTCTGAAATAAAATATTTTTTCTTCATTTTTTTCTTGCTACCCTAAAAAATGTCAGTTTTTGACGATTTCTACCCTAAATGTGCCTCGGTCCTTAGGGGTTAAATTCTAATGTTGAAATCGATTTATGGGCAAACCTAATGCCTTTAATTGATGTTTTTGTAGCGGATGAACTTCAGAAGTGATAACTCTTCATTTTGGGGCCAAATGTCACTGCTTCCACTTTACATATATAATTCCTCCTAGTAAATTCCAGTCAATTTTTGCGTAATTGCAATAAGGATGATTATAGAGGTACATAGTAAGTTATCTCTAAAGTTGCGTATGATCTATTTTTTTTTGGTTTCCACCAACAAGAAACAACAATTAAGGTAGAATATCTCATTGCCCACTGAAGATCCCATAGTGAACACCTAGGGAATGATCTCATCATGGGTTTTTTCAAACCCCATCAAAAGTACTTCAGTAAAGAAATTTGGTCCACAATCAATGTCTTATGTGACAATAACTTAGTGCAGTGATCGGTGACCTCATTAGGAACTTCTTACTTTTCTATGTAATTTTATTGTAGGAAGCGACTTTTTTTTTAAGGCAAGCCTTCAAATTAGGACTTATTGTGACTGCTTTAGATGTGTACAATGAGCATTATGGATACAAATTTTGTTGGTTATGGAATAATCTAGAGACTTCTTGGGGTCATGATGGGTTGAATACTTCAAAGATTCATAGCAAATGCATATTTTGTTGAAAAAATATAATGTCAATTGCTCTCATTGTTTCTCATACATGTCTTTATGTGGATTTAAAAAAAAATCAGCAATGGCATGAATGCAAACTCCTAATTTTGAACTTAAGGTAGGATGCTCTAAAAGCGACCGTCTCCTTGAAACCGCCCCTATAAATAACTGTAGAATGGATATGAGGTGATCCTTAACCCCAAAAGGACCATTGTCCCTTCGGGGGACAGATGGGATTTTGGGTAGATACCTACGGCCTTAATTTTTTTCTTGATTTTTTGAAACTTTTTTTGAAGATAGAAAAATTGATCAGCTTTGTGAAAATATAATTTTTTTTTCAATCGGTGCCCGGGAACAAAAGTTATGCCCAAATAAGCTCAAAACAGGGGAGAGGGGGCAGCCAAAAAAAACTTTAAATCTTTGATTTTAAAATTAAATTTTTTTTTTCTCATAGGTTATAATTTTGCCTACATAGAAAGATTTGATTCATTCCATTTGGATTTGTTATGAAAAAGTTATGGACAATCTTGTTTTTTGGGCAATCTAAGCATCTTTTTGAAAAAATAAGTTGTAGGATTTGTTTTTGAATGCAATTTTTACAATTTTTCAAAAATAAAAGTTTCACATGGTTTGTTTTGCTTGCTAGAATAATATCACCATAGGAATTAGTGCATTTTAATTCCATCTTGAAGATAGTAATAATTTAGATTTTACTTCTATCTTGTACCTACTTCTACTTAACAATTTTTTAAAGACTAAAATTTATGCTAGTTTTATTTTTTAAATTTTTTTCTATACCCTCAACTCAATTCTCCACCATAAAGATTTAAAGCTTAAAACTATGTAGTGCTAAAAATTAGAGTTAAGAAGGTTCAAAGTCAAGTAATCTAGTCTTGCAGTGTTTTGAAAAATTAACTTGTTTTTTTTCACTTTAAACGCACGTATCTTGCAATGTGAGTGGTCAAAATTTCTGAAATTTTTACCACATATTTTCATACTAGTTAGGTGTAAGATCCTATGGTTAGATGTGAAGAAAAAACAATTTTCAATTTTTTTACTCTTTGCTAAAAAATGGCAGTTTTCAGTGTTTTTTTTGTAGAGAAAAAGCCTTAGTCTTTTAGGGGTTAAATGGACCATTGAGTGAATCAAGAAAAAATTCTCTTTTATTCCAAGAGCCAATTGTTGTCTTTCATTTCCTCCCATCTCTTTACAAGTTGCAAGTGGACAGATTTTGGAAGACCTATGGTCACAAATAGGTGCCTAACCCCGAAATCTTTGAAAATTCATATGTAATTCAAAAATGCTTGGAAAAATATGAAACCACTTGTGCTAAGTTCCACATCCTTTTTTCTTTCTCTGAAAAATGAGCTAAAAGTATTTCTTCACAGGGAAACCTATGAAAAAAGCGGACCGGCCCTTTAATGGTCACTTTAATCCCAAAATGACAAAGGGGACAGAAAGTGTCCTCACACAGTTTCAAGCCTAATTCAAAGTGCTGTAACTTTTGCATCCAAGGTCCAAATTCAATAAAACTTGTTGGAAAAGTTGCGTTCTCTCCTGTAGTTTGTGTGGTAGAACTTTCAAATCAATCCAAGTTGTATTGATTTTTTGAATGCCAATCAAAATTCACAACTTCAATTTAAGTCCACCAAACTGCATTTTAGAGTTGCAACTTCGGGGCCTTGTATCTCCTTCATTGATTTCTCATTTTTAATAAAATTTGTTGAGTTTTGTTCTCCTTGAAGTATAGTAATTGTGATAAAGTTTTCATGTCAATCAAAGTTGTTTTGAATGTTTGGGAGCAATTCGAAGTTCAAAATTCTTCCATTTGGGGAGTATAGTAAACTTTGGAGGCTTGTTTTTTCTTCATACAAAGTCCATTTTCAAGAATTCTTTTTGGAAAAGTTGTGCATACTAGTTTGGTTTGTGTGGCTAAAGTTTCATGTCAATCCAAGAATTAATGAGTGACTGAGAAGCATTATAGTAGAAGGGAGTCTTTGAGAAAAAATCACATTAGAATTTCATTTAAAAAAATTGTAGAGTAGATTTTGAGAAGCCATAAATTGATTGGGGTTATGCATGTTACTACTTTTAACCTCATATTTTTTTGGTGACTAAATTTTTAGATTTGACATTTGAAAAGAGGATTGAAATACTTCAAATCACTTCTGCAGTTTTAACACCCTCATGATCAAACATTATAATCTTTCAATCCGTAAGAGATATTGTTGTGTTTTCTTTTCTAATGTGAACTCTAACATGTCTAGTTTGATTTTATACGGTTACTATTCGGAAAGAATTGATACAACGTATCAAAATGTTGGCTTCTTGTTCAATTTAGAGCAAATTCTAGAAGCTCAAGAAATTCCAGGGTCATTTTGGGGTTAATGGGCTTATTGGGTTTTACCTTAAGCTTGAGTCAACATTCATATATTAACTTCCAAGCTGCTAAAGAGTGAAGACTCACAGTCTTGACAACATTGGAACTGCATGCCACTTTTTTGTATTTGCTTTTCGGACGAACGGTTAATATGTGGCCTTCCTTTCATGAAGGTTTCGAGTTTCTTGACTCCCTCATTTTCTAGGCTTGAATTGAAGGAGGCCAATTTGAATATACAATTTTGACTATATGCAGATTTTGTTTATGGTGGCTTTGCATGACAAATGAGAAGAGGTTTTGGAAACATTGTGACAACAATGTTCAAAGCTATGAGTACAATCTCACATTTTTTTTTAACATATTTATGCTTTTCTTTTTCTTTTTTCTATAGGCTCAAAGCTGCCCATTTCTTTTATTTGCCTCAGAAAAAAACACGGCTGCATGCATTCCATTCCATTAAGTCMCCCCCCCCCCCCTGCCATCGCATTCGTAGTCCACGCTGACTGTTGTATRTTTTGACGACACACACGATGCCTGCACATGACAAAAATTCAATTCATCAGAACCTCCTCTCCCATCCTCATGCTGCGTGCCGGCCGGCCTGCCGGCTCAACCTGAATGGAAGCTCCAAGAAATTCACTCCGCAGGTGCGAAATATGATTAATATCTTCTTCTTCTATTTCTCTCGATTTGTAGTCAAGGCCCAAGGGACGGAGGGAGGGAGGGAAGGACGAACGAACGAACGAACGAGAGCTACGTCAATTCCAAGACCACATGACTCATCCCCACCCCCCCCTCCTCGGGCCCCCCTAGCAATCAATCAATCAATGTCTCCAAGCATGTTGGCACTCCCCAGGGCTTCCCCCAATAATAATAATCAGGTGGTGGTTTGCATACCTTACTTTGATTCTTCTATTTTTCTTCGACCAAATTGGTTGGTACCGCGACCATTGGCCGGAATGGG
This sequence comes from Pleurozium schreberi, assembly GCA_006891605.1. Taxonomy (NCBI): domain Eukaryota; kingdom Viridiplantae; phylum Streptophyta; class Bryopsida; order Hypnales; family Hylocomiaceae; genus Pleurozium; species Pleurozium schreberi. The sequence continues at coordinate 138,763 of VACF01000620.1, forward strand.
AAAGGTGTAGGTGAACCAAAGAAAAGACAAAAACTCCAAATTGGAGTTTTATACTGATTTGCACTCAATCAATAGGGGCCACTTCTAGCTATGATATCAACCGCGCGAGCACACGCCTCGAACTTCACACCCCCGGACTCAAGCTCCCCACCCCACCCCACCCCACCCCACCCCACCCCACCCACCCACCTTCCACGCAGGGCCTGTCCAATGGCTGCTGCTGCGCGCAGATCAGGCGGTTCCATTGTTTTCTTGCACTCAACCAAACCTTATTTTCTTTTCAATTCTCTCAAAATTTAACAAACATTCTCAAAAACCGTGTGCACGCACATATATATATATTGTTATGTACTCTATCTATCTATCGTCCATTTGTCATTTGTCGCACACGTGTCGTACATTCAAACTTTGTCGAAGTGAACGAGTTGGCACCCCAGGTRGTAAGTTAATAATAAGRTCACAACCGAGGTGCGAGTGTAAGTTAGTACGGAATTGAAAGATGTCAATTCCAAGACGCTGCAGGACTTTGAATCATCTGACCAATCAATCTACCACCAAGCAGGTTGACACACACCAAGCAAACAAGCAAGCAAGCAATCAGTTCATTCTCATATACAGTTTTTTGGTTTCTCTTTGCCCATAAGGTACTGCTGTTSTTTTGTTGTTGTTGCTGTTGTTGTTGCTGCAGTTTTTTGTTTTCGTTATTTAAAAAGAAAAAATACAGATTGGCAACGTCAAATGACTTGAACGTGGCTCTCGCCAGCTGGGTGTTTTGTGTCCCTGAAAAGGCCGACCATCTCTGCCATGCGAAAATCTGAGCAAAGCCCATTTCTGAACCCTATTCAAGAAAGCCTTCCCTTGACTTATATGCTATCTCAATTACGTATCCCCCACCTTACCCCACCCCACCCTCCGCCCGGGCGGGGCGGGGCGCGCGACAAACGTCCCCAATGAGCAATGTTTCAGGCACCCCTGTCCTCCTGGTCTCTTGGGATTAAATTAAAATTTATTCGGTCGACATTGTGGCCAGCAGTTCAGAGACCCCATTACAAACGATAAACTCGTTGCAACAACCACTGAAGTTGTGCGAGCGAGCGAGCGAGCAGCTTGACATAATATAACATAACATAAGCGGACAATAGCTAGCTAGCTGATGTAAGGGAAATGCTTGCCACAGTCCAGACCACAAAGGAAGGTCAGTACACATTCCTTCCTTGACGTTTTGCTCGTAATAGAAAAAAAAAAATTGACCGCGAAATGGACCAGTTGAATGTCAGAAATGGAGTCCATTAAAGTAAACTCAATCTGGCGTGTTTGAAATGATGGTGATATGTATATGTGCACAGTCCTACTGCTTTGGTTTTTTTTTTCCTCTTCTGTCCTTGTGTTGACGTTTTGTTCCGATTAGCTGTCCATTGTCGGTCAATGGCTCCGGTTAATTAATTCACACTAATTCTTTTTGACACTTGCAGTGTGTTCAGCAACACACTGCAACGGGGGGGGCAAATAGAGAGGGCTGATTCCGTGTAGGCCATATAAACAACCTATCACCAGTTCACCACCAGGTATGTAACCTGCAACCATGTCATTTGGTTTGGGTACCTTTCCACCACTGTAAACCACTCCTAAAAAATTGCCCATTCATTTCTTGGGAGAAATCTGCGTCGCAATCAGTCGTAATGCCAGGCAAACCCATGTAATTGAGCATTGTGGATTCTTCATCCAACTTTGTTTTTTCATCCCAAGTGTTTCATCCTACTTTGATTTTTTTGCTCGTGATTTACGTTGGGCATTTCGCGATATAAAGCGCCTCCTTGTCGGTCTCCGCCCTCCTCGTTTGCCCTTTATATCGCAAAATGCACTCCTCTTTGGGCCTTGCCCTATACATTTGGTAGTTTAGGGTCACCACGGACCAATTCACACTAATTTTTTACACAACTTAGTCACAAAATGCACGTCGTTGTCCCCGTCCGGCCACACACATAAGTTAAGTTATCATAACACTCAGGTGACATTCCGTTTGATTCTCACTCTCACTCCCACTCCCTTGTGGGGCTGAACTGGGGAAGCTCCATTGGTCACCTCGGAGTCTGCGTCCCTGGTGATGATGATTGACGTTGCAGACTGATCTCAGAGTGGGTGCAAGCTCTTAGTTGTCCATCGTGGAAGATTTCAACTCTCAGGACGTACGTTTTCTAATAAAAACATTAAAAAAATCATTCCAGTCCCAAATCGTTCAGTTGTTCATTCGTTTGAGGCCTGTCCTGCCCTGCCCTGGGTAGCCCTCTTGCTACCTAGCTCGCTCGCTACCTAGCTCGCTTGCTACCTAGCTCGCTCGCTCCTACAGTTGTTGTTGTTGCAACAATTGTATAATAATGTGGAAGTGTGGCATTTCTGAACCACACTTAGCAACCGTTGAGTGATGAATCCTTTCCACTCTCCGTCCATCCACCATCCATATCCACATCGGGAACTAACAACCCATTGTATTAGTACTGATGTTGTAATGTTTCAATGGGCTCACATTCCTACTTTGAAAGTTTACCGTTGTAGTACAGCATGAGTACTAATACAATGCCTCCCATTGAAACAGTATTGTGCAATATCGTTGTAGTACTGATGCTGTACTACAATAGTACATTTTCAAAGTTAGACTGTGAACCCATTAAAACAATATTGTTTCAATGGGGGGTACTTTCCTAATGCATCCATTTGTCCATTTGTTCATCCGTCCATCCATTTGTCCATTTGTTCATCCGTCCATCCATTTGTCCATCCATCTATCCATCCATCCATTTGTCTGTCCGTTTGTTGACAATGTGCGCGCACAAGGTAAGGTAAGGTTGTCGTCGTCCTCGTCGTCCTATCCATTGCCACGCAAACTAACCCAAACCTGGCTGGTCGAGAAGAGGCAAGTGCAAAGAGAATCTTGCTTGAGTCAGTGAGGCGCACATGCCCCTTCCGAATTTAGAAGCAGAGCTGCTGGACTGGGGTCGGGCTCTGGGGCTGGGCTGGGCTGGGCTGGGCTGCTCCCATGGCCAACAGCCAAATGCACCTGCCGGCCTTCTTGTAATCAAATTGGTGTCGGGCCCGAGTCACTATCATACTGGGTCGCGGGACATGCAAGTCATACCAAGTTGGGCCATGCCAAGTTCGGCCATACTGGGATCATAGTATTCTTTTAATTGAGGAAATGAAAGGAAAAAAAGAAAAAAGAAAAAAGAAAAAGTCGGACACGGACAGACTTCAACTGGCTGTGCAAGACATGCTAAGGTAAACTACGGGAACTTATATAAGGTAGGCATCCTCAAAGCGCCACAAATAGGTACTGTGCCTAGTTACTATTATAAGGCTGGTCAGATTTTCATATTGTCTTCTTGGCAAGTGAAAGGAAGTTCCAATGCACCAAAGAATGCAACATTTGGATACAAAATGCAAAAGTTACAAAGGGTCAAAGTTTGATTCTAAAAGCGTTTCTTCCACATAGGTATATAACTGAATTTGGAGATGTACAGAGTGTGAAGATGGCGCTTTTAGTTTAGTGGCGCTTTTGGGTTACCTACCTTAGTGAAATTAGGGTGCCCCACATTAATTTTTGAACTTTTCACACTATTTAAATATGTATATGGTACTATACAAAAATGCATGGCTTCTGAATCAAGGTAGGTACATCCAAAAGCGCCACTCATTGGTACTGTGCCTAGTTACTATTATTAGGCTATTTAGATTTTCATAGAGTCTTTTTGACAAGTGAAATCACATTGATTTCCAATTCACCCAAAAACGCACCATTTGGATACAATATGCAAAAGTTATTAAGGGTCAAAATTTGTTTTTGAAAGCGCCATCTACGTGACTGATTTTGGAAATGTACACAGATTGTAGATGGTGCTTTAAAGTCAGCTGCGCTTTTGGGTGTACCCACCTTAGGTATGAATGTTGTAATTGGGACTCATGATTGTCGGTGTATACAAATCCGTAGAAATATTTGTTGACTTTAATGGCTTGTAAAGTAACTTTTGGGACAAGGCAACCTAATTATTGAGGCAACCTAACTTCATTATTTAGTGTACAACTAAATGCATAACATGGCATAACCAAACAACGGTCTGGACATCCCATGGTAGAAAGGTATTAAGGTAGGAGGCTCATAAACCACTCATCTAAGGGTTGGTCTCCCTTTTGCATGTATTTCCTATGATGGGAATATTTTTAGCTTATTTTTAGAAAAAAAATAGATTCCAATTGTAATACAAGTAGTTTCATATTTTTTGAAGCATTTTCAAATTACTCATGAATTTTCAAACAAGATGAATTATAAGTCCATATTTATGACCCTAGGTCTTCTAGAAATTGTTCACTTGCAACTTCTAGAGAAAAACGGGGAAAGCAAAGAGAATGGTACTTGCAATATCGATCCATTCAATGACTATAGAGGTCCATTTAAAGACCATCTCACATCCATTTCAAGCGAGTCTACATGGACAGTTTCAAATGCCCACTCGCTTTTAGAGCCTCGTACCTTATGTTTTGCCACATGCTTGGAAACAACTTGTGAGTTTATTCAAGGACTATGGTTGGTTGGGACCCATTAAAGAAAATTGTGTTCACTATTGGAGGTCCTCTTTTCAAGGATGCAAAAGAGGCCCTACCTCAATGGAAAACAATGTGATGTGTGTGTAAATAACCAATTGAATATTGTTCAAATTTTTGTTAAAAAAGTGCCTAATTTATTTGTTGAATCTTGTTAGAAATCTAAAGATTATTCTCAATTCTTTTCTTATGTAATTTTTACACAAATAAAAATTATGAAATTACAGAGTAGTGACATAGTAATATTCAAAATTGTTCTTAGGTTTTCATCAATAGAGGCAATATATTTTGATCACAAATTCATAGGGGTAGGGCTAGAAAGGAATCAAAATTAGGTGCAGTTATCTTAACTCCTAAAGGACCAAATGTCTATTCAAGGGACAATTGGAAGTCATAAATTAAGGTGATAAATTACGAAGTAACAAACAAACAAATGCTCTTTAAATTTTAAAAAAGATGGAGACCTTCAACTCCTTTGTGAGAATGAAAAAGAAATCCCATTTGGATTTCCACATCAAAACTAATGCTATTCAAAACGACCAAGAATTTTTGAATTTTTTGGCATCTTTAGCAAATTTTCTSATCTACTATTGAAATTTGACTTGAATAATGTAACAAACACCAAATGTGATATAATGATCAATTTTTTAAGATAATGTAAAAATCTCATCCTAAAAGAAGTAAAAAATCTACTAATAGTAACCATGTATACTAAACAAGTTAGAAAAAAAATTGTTGAACTACAAAGTTAACTCTATTATCTTAGAATCTACACTTTCAAAATTCTTGAAATTTTTTCACACATTTCAAATGTTAATCTTTAAATTTTCATTGTTTGAATTTCAAACAAAAAAAGCTCTCAATAGTACACAAAAACTCATCAAAAATTGACTAGTGTATTGCTAGTTTACTTGACCTCCTGGGTGATTGCAAGAAACACTTCACGTTTTTGTCTCAAAAAGGCAGTTTTGGCCACAGTACTAGTAGTATTCAGTCGTACTACTGGAACTACAAATCATTGGCGAGCCTATCAATGTACACCGTTGATTTTGGGTGCTTGCAGATCTACGCTGTTGATTTAGTACTATACAGTACTATGTAGTACTATAGAGTGCTATGGAGTCCTACAGAAGCCACTAGGAGCAGAAAATAGCAAAAAAAGGGTATGTGGACCTTTTCATTTTTATTAATTAAAAAAAAATTCAAAAAATTATTCAAAAGAAATCCATTTTGCTTGAGAAGATTGCGCTTGCATTGCACTAAAAAAATCATGTAGGAAATTTTTTCCCTCTTCATAGCCTTTGAGCAAAGGAAGGTCACTTTGCCCCCATATGTGCAATCGACATATTGCTATTTTCATAAAAACTCATCATGAATCCTTTCAATGTTAATAGACCTCCAACATATCCAATTTGTGGCTTCTAATTCACATTTTTGGGTAAAAAATAGGACTAAACCCCCCCCCCAAAATGGCCAAGGTAGACACCCAATTGGGGGAAGATTAAAAATAGTAAAATAATTTTTAAACATTTGAAAAAATTACACAATGTCTGCAACTACCACATGTAACTTCATTTCAAGTTTCATCCTAAATGGACAAAAAATGCAAAAGTTATGAGCAAAAACTCACCTGTCCAAGGGCAAGGGGACAAAAAAAAGGACAAGTGTTTCTTGCAATCACCCTCCTATTCTACTATAGTTGATTTAGATTATATTTGCTTCTAAAATTTCACATGTGTACCTAACAAGATATAATACTTGATGGTTTAGAGGCTCAATTTTGTGTAGAATTTTTTTGTTACTACAAGCTAGTGGACTCAAAGTTTGTTGAATTTGTTTTGTAGGGATAAAATTAGTTTATTTTTTATCACTTTGAACATTATAATCTTTCAATCTTTGCACTCAAAAGATCTGAAATTTTTTCTACACATTGACATAATAGTCTACTAAAATTTTGTATGGTTGAAGTTCCAAAAAGTAGTTATTGTTTCCAATTTGGGGCAATGCACTAAAAAATGATAGTTTTTAATCATTTAATATGAAAAACACACTTGATCTTTAGGAGAGTAAATGTTTTATATCTTGACATTCAGGATCTTGAGGATTAGAATTCTTTTTTCTATGCATTTTGGCTCCATTCACTATTGGAAACTATGAATTCCTGAACTCAAGCTTGCCCAAGAATTATACATTCTTCTGCATGGAATTAATCCATGTCTTAGTACCACCTTCATATTCAACTATATTGTAACTGATTACCTTTACCTATCAATATAAAGTCATTTTAAAAATGATCACAACTTAAAGGCAAGAAAAACAATTCTCTCTCCCCCTAATAGCCATCAGAAATAAAGTCTATTCTAAAAGGAAAAAATGTAATATGAAACAATTAATGTATTTTGCACCATTGAATTTTGTTGAGAATCATTTGGTGGAATTTATTGCGGTTATTTATTGTTCAATAACTTAGATAACTTTTTTGTACCTCTATTGAACTTTGTACAAGTCAAACCTTCTTTCAATGATAGGTATATCCAACTAATATTGTAGGGGACTCCTACAATACTTGTATGGCTACTTGCGCCCTTCAAATGATTCTCTTAGACTAAATATGTGACCCCCAGAAACCTCTTGGTAAGCATTGGGATTTCTTAGTGCCTCCTAGGGATGCAMGGTTTTTTTTTAAGAAGCTTCAAATTGTAGTGATAGTAAGGGAGAGGCACCCAATGGCGTCCATGTGTCCAATGCCGTCCAATTCTACAAAGCATAATCATTTCAGACTATAAATGTAGGTAGGTAGCATCGCCTTTTTTTTTGGCATTTTGGTGCCAAATTGCACAAGAAAAAATAATTTGGCTAAAACATGCCCAAAAAAATGTCCAAAAACTTTGATGAAATCACCAAACAACTTTGAGTTTAAAAAAAAATTAGATGAAATCACCAGATTGTGGATGAAAATCATATTATATATATATCCAATAAGTGGATGAATGTTGTAATTTGGAGCACCACTATAACATTTAATATCGCCACTGTGGCACTTTGTAAAAAATAAAAAAAAATACTTGGTAGCACTATAACAAAACATGATAAAAAAAAACGCACTCAAAATTGAGTGCGGTTCTTCTAACCTCAGTTCTATGTAGGCCCACTATGTGTGCAGCCAGCTTCTTTCGCAATTTCCCACTGCAATTTTTTGAATTTTGGGGTGTGTAGTATATCATTGGAAAGGTCTTGAAAATACCTTTCCAATGGTATATTGTACGCCCCAAAATTCAAAAAATTGCAGTGGGAAATTGCATGAAACATCCACTGCAATCTTAGTGGGCTTGCACATAACTGTGGTCAAAAGAACCGCACTCGATTTTGAGTGCGTTCTTTTTACCATGTTTTGTTATAGTGTAGGTAGTACATGGCTTATTTCTTTGACCTAAAATAATAAGCAGTCTACAATCCCACTACATTTACCTTCTAGAATGAATGCATGACCTAGAAAGGGACGGCATTGGGTACATGGACGCATTAAGTGCCTCTCCCTTACATATTGAAGGCAAGATGTGGGCAACTTCAATCTTGTCAGCACAAGTCTTAGAGCATTCTTGTTAAACTTTATAACACCATACCTTTGAGTTAATGAAACACCTTTTGAGGTCTTTTGGTGTGACATATTTTGAATAGCTGTGAAGTTTAGAGAACGATGATAGAATTTGTACACTTCCATTTTGGTCTTGAATAGTCATGGGGTTTTGGAAAACGTTGATAGATATTGTACACTCCCAATTATGATCTTTTTGGAAAGTAGTAACTAGAATCTTGGGGAAATTGATTGGTATTGCACACTCTCCATTTTGGTCTTCTCATTCTATAGCTTTCTAACAGCTTAGTCAAAAAATAAATAATATCATATTTGAAATGAGATTATTTATTTAGAATACTTTTTTGAAAAAAACACAAGATCTTACTTCTCAATATTAAAATAGTCCAACATCCAATTTTCAAAGACTTTGACCACATGGATTTTGAGATATATTCAATTGAATTCAATCTTTAAGAAAAACAAGTTTGTTTCCCCTATTTTTCCCCAAGCAATATGCAATTATAAACAAGGACCCATGCCATGCCAATTTTCACAAGGATTGGAACAATGGAAGATTGATTTTAGAGCCTTGCAATCAAGTGAGGTACATTGGGTAAAAAAATATTCACTAGCCTATGCCAAATCACTACATACTCTAACCAGTTAGCCCCTTGCCCACTTACACATCCATAATATTTTTTTCCCCTTGGAATGGCTCTTTGATTGGCTAGGTTTCACTCCCAAGACATTTACAATAATCATTTTTTGAATTGTTTGACTCAAAAAAATCACCCAATGCAAATTTTATTTTGGTCCAAATCAACATTTTTATTGTCTAAAAATAGATAACTTGACAAATTACATGAGAAAAATACTAAATYGAAAAAACAAATTGAGAATTCGGGCAATCCTTGAAATTGGGCAACAACCACAAAATGATTGATTGGGCATTTAGGTGTTGAGAAATGCCACCCATCTAGAAAACGCTATTCTTTGAATTGCCTATCCAATTGTGTATCAATCACATTGTATTTTACACATATTTTAGGAATCATATACAATATTGTATACATGATTTCCCGACGCCCATAAACTTTTCACACAAAATACCGTTTTTGTCATGACTGGTCCGTCCGTCAGCCTTGAGAAAAAGAAGGAAAAAAAGAAAGAAAAAAGCCATATATGTTGCCCTCATCATCGAAATGGTGCCGGTTGGGGGGAAAACGCATAATTTGCAACTCCGCCCGTCTCGATGTTAGCTATTCCATCAGCATCGGCCAATTGTTCAACAACCAGGTATGCATTTTCATTTGGAGCAACAACCAATGATTAGGACGCGGGGTTTTGAAGAGCAGCAGCCCAAATGATTAGSATGTTTCTTATTTGAAAACTTGGACCAGGAAGGGAGGCAGGGCTCTGGAAATGGCCGATCCCAAGGTGCGATGCCACTGACCATCACCTTAAAATTTCAACAATTGGAGGCCTTCTTTACACTCGGATTCAGACRGAGAGGTGCCCGCTGTGGAGGATACCCTTCTCATCAGGTCCAGTCTATGGAGAACTTGGACAGAGCATATTAACCCTCATGACCAAGGTAGTCACCAAAATTCTCTGATTTTTTTACCAATAAATGTTTTTTTTCTTCTATGGTAAACAATGAAGTCATTTATGAGGCCCCCCTATAAAAAGAATTCCATTGCTTTCGAGTGGAATTTCACTCAAAAACACACATTGGGGAGGACCCTTGTTGGTTATACACTGTCGTGAGACTGTGTAATTATGGGCCACAAACTAAGTAGACTATAATTATACAGTTTTTGTTTTTTTTGTATGTTTTCTAAAATGGGGCAGAGCATACTATGAGTTCTTTTCTTAAATGATTGATTGGGGACATTTTGGCCCAAGGGTGTCCCAAGATTTGTGTCAAGTTAGCCTGCTTTTCATGGTGTTTTTCTCATAAATTTTTACACTTTTTCTTTCCATGAGAATAAACGTGTTGTCCACATCATTTTCTCTTCTTTGTGTCCCTTTGATTGAAAATTTTGTCCAAAGAAACTTTCGTGGTCTCTCAAATTTCAAATTTCTCATTGAATACAAATTTGGTTTCTATGGATTCTTGCCTTCAGTATAAAGAGGATGTCAGCCAATTTGCACAGATTCAATCAAAATATTTTCCAAAGAGTTTATTTTTAACTTATTGGCAATTAGGAGAGTCAAAGTTTTCTTTTAATTAATATTTATAAGTTTTGTGAATTTTTGAAGTTGCGAATGGTCTTGTGATTTGTAAATGCCTAATGAAATGTCACATAGGTGCATCCTTGAACTATCTTCAAAAATCTTGAGACCAACCACTAGGTTCTCAATTACTTTACAACCATATTGCTCTAAAAGTAATATGGAACAACCATTGGGAGGAGCATTGTTGAGTATAATATGCCGGTCCCCAACGAGCAATGCTCTGACCAATGGTTGTTCCATTGCGTAATTAGGACCTGCGAGGTATTTTCCTGACCATTGGTCACCATCCGTTTTAGGGTTTACGTAAGTTTTTTCAATGCTATTTTTGGCATTTCATTTCTCGCTCGTCAACGCATGCTCCGCGTCTGCGTTTTGCTCTTGTCAATTTGTGAGCTGTCGTTTGTACGTTGGCCTAAGCTGCTACAGGTGCGGGAAAATTACTGTAAGATGCGTGCCTGGAAAGATGAGTATTTGTTGTGCTTTAGTAGACTCTTGCTTTTGCTGCTATTGCAATCTCATTAAATTGGGAGGATTATTCTGGATTGTGAAATGACACCCAAAAAAAACTCATAATACCGAGCAGGAGCTGATTACGTGAAAGTGAAAGCACCTAGCATGACAATTTTGCTTCATTAATCACAACACTTGAAAGGGTCTTTAAAATGACAAAACTTGTGGAGGGTGGCGGGATTCCACATTTTTACCATCATGATAACATGGAAATCTACGAACTCGATGCTCAGTTGTTTTAATATTCTTACATGGAACAGGGCTGCTTCTACGTTTTAAGTTGTTTACATTATTCAACTGAGATTACATATTAAATTTTGCCCATCAATTCCACGATCCCTGCTGTTAATTGGTAGCAACCAGCCCGTCCCCCTTGTCAATGCAGATAGATTTTCATGTGGGTGTTACAATGATGGAGGACTCGGTGCGGGACTCCTCAATCATGGCCCATCTCCATCTCTTCATGTGAAAACCTAATAATAAGTTAAGGTTACGCAAACCCAGCTCTGAGCAGCCACTTAATTAGCATATTAAAAAAAAGTATTAATTAGCATATGTACGCAACATATAAGCGCATCACTCTCGTGCATTTGTTCATGGTAAATTGACTCATTGATACTATCCACTCTATCCACTGAAAAGATGGCTCCCCATCTTGACATACCCCCCGGAATCCGTGAATACAACCGTGGATCCGATTTTAAACAAAAACTAAAACCTTCCCAGCGGTTGAATCAAAATTAAAAATACCCCATACACAAACCCAAGCACCCCATACACAAACCCAAGCCATATATATATATATTGAATACGTGTACAAAATATGTATATGGGTAAAATCCCATATTGATTGTCCATCCTATTACCTTTTGAAGATTATAAGAGGTGGAAGGGAGGACACAAATTTTAAAAATTTAATTTTAAATTTTAAAAATTTTAAATTTTTTAAAATTAGTTTGTTTGTTTGGGGGGTGGGTTGAGTTAATAATTTAAAAAAAAATTCTTTTGGGTGGATAGTGAGGCACTATCCACCCAAAAGACATACATGGTTGTTGTACTTTTATCATTGATACTTTTATAGTGATTGAGAAGGGCAGTCAAGGGACCATTGCATGAATGTGGATCTTGTTTGCACAGGTACATGTACTCATCATTTATAATAAGTTTTTGTGCGCAAATTAGAGGGGTTTATCTCTCTTAGGTATATATATACAAGGTTGGGACACCCAAAATTGTCACTTCTTCCACTATGGACAATTTTTGTTTTTAGACTAGCTAGATTCCTATACTTTCTCATTAGCAAGTGATAGGAGATTTCAATGCACCAAAAAGTGTATCATTTGGATACTGTATGCAAAAGTTTTGAAGAATCAAAGTTGTTTGGGTTGGTGTTGTACCGATTCTTGCAAAAATGATGCATTCGGAGATCTGTACAACATGAGCATCTCATAAAGTGGCACTTTAAGGTCCATCACGATTTTGGGGAGTCTAAATATGTCCCTAACATAGACATATAAAGTAAACTACCAACTCCATTCCAAGTCAAATGGGAGCAAGCTCATTGTAGGCAAAATTATGTTAGTGGAGTATATTCAATTTCTGAATTGTATACCACTAATATGATTTTGCTGACAATGGGCTTGGCTACTCCTATTTGGACTAGAACATAGTAGTCTATCTTAATAGGGCATCACCGTGGTGGCAGTGCCAGAAAGAAGTGCCAATGGACAAGAATAGGTGGTTGTTTGGCATGGACTATTGAAGAGCCCAATTTCTTTGTTGTTGTGGTGCCACACGCTACAAGGAGAATGAGACACACCAATTGTGGTTCATAACTTGAGTTAGACTCATATTGCCTAAAACCTTGAATCAACAAGTTATTGCAAAGCATAGTGAGCCACATCCAAAACTCCTATTTCACAATGGCTTTGCCAATTTTGAAGTGTCCCAATCATCATTTTTGGCTTGGCCTACCTATTATGGGCCATACCCTCAACCGAGGGCCACCCATTGACTATGTCAAGTCTTGTTGTGGGGGTGCTCCGAGCATTAGCACTCACTCCATCCAAAGGTTTTGTCATAAAAGTGATGGAACCTCGATCATTTTTTTTTGCGTACTTTTCTTTTTCTTTTTTATACATAAATGTCATTTAATGCAATTTCATAAAATTGACTATTAAGTAACTAAATAAGGTTGTTTTTTCGAGATTCAAATATTACATTGGATGAATGAGAAGTTGTTGGATTGAACCGCGCCTACAAGCCTTGTGTAATGTGTACGTTGTCCAGAATATGAACTTCGCAGTGCTTAAGGGTTAATATGAACAAACTCCCAAGAGCATCATCAATGTTGAACTCTTGCTACTATTACATTGAATAGGAATATTAAGAGGATTCATACTAATTAATTGACATTTCATACTATATAAATATCTATCTTTTTTGTACATCAATAGTTACTAAAATGTCCGGGGGTTATACATCATGTTTCCAACCCCTACAGTTTACTTCCCCCAACGAGTCCCTTGAATTGTTTGGTCCCCTTAAAAACCCCTCTTCAGTGTAGTTAGGGCACGCTAATTAGGCCAACTCTCAATTTGTGGCCCTTGATCTTGGAGAGGGATCTACCGTCTCGCAGCTCCCAATGCGTACACTGTCCCCCGAAACCCTAATTAAGGTGGCCCTGCGGTGGACCGATTTTTCTGCCCGGGTGGATTGGAATTGCGAGCTTGGCGCCTCGTCGTGATGCTCTTCAATCTCTCAAATTGTCGACTTGTTGTGCTTTCTCTGAGCGCTGGAGATGGAGCTAAGTTAGCGGTGTCTGTCGACATGCACTTTCGGCGTTCATGCATTCCCCGAGCCGCTGGAGACTCGGAGGAAGAAGCGGACGAAGAGTTTTCATGGCGATTTGGATTGACATCGAAGGAGATTTGGGTCAAAAACGACGCCACGGCCATATTCGTTATATTGAGACTTTTTGCAGTCTCATTTCTATCTTTGACTCAGTGATAAACTACTTTCTCTCTTCACTAATATTTTTTTATAAATAAATAACAACACCAACTCTTAGAATTTCATTATAGGATCACTATTTGAGCATTATTGATTTTCGGTTTCAATTACTATTTTTTTAAATGAATTTTCCAATAACTAGCATTAAGGGAGAGGCACCCAATGACGTCCTTGTACCCAATGACGTCAGATTCTACAGAGCATAATCATTTCAGACTATAAATGTAGGTAGGTAGTACATGGCTTATTTTTTTGACCTAAAATAATAAATAATCTACAGTCCGGCTACATTTATCTTCTAGAATGAATGCATGACCTAGAAAAGAACGGCATTGGGTACATGGACGCCATTGAGTGCCTCTACCTTATGTCTCAAAATCTGCAAAAAGTCTCAATATAACAAATATGGCCTTGGCCTCGCAGATCGTCAGAGAATCGAAGAGGGGAGCAAAAATGATAGATATCGACAGAAATCGGGGATCATGGCATGATCACCTATTTGAGCATGGTTACAATATGAAGCTATATAAGTTCCTATTGGATCTTATTGGGAGTTAATTGGAGGTTTCAAATTCTCTTCTTTAACATGCATTTTGTACTACTAGAATTTGGTACCCTATGCATCACCAAAGATGTTGCTCAATACACTAGAAAAGTAATCTTGGAGGGACCTCTAAACATTGTTTTAAGCTTGACTGGAGATGTTGTTCAGGTGAAGCAACGTCTTGGTACCTGCTTTTTTGCAACGTTTGCTACATATATGGGAAAAGTGAACTTGAGTTCTCATGTTACTTTACTTGTTCTCTTTTAGGGGAACATTTGTTCCCAATAATTTGTCAATTTAGATATTTAATATTCTAAACCAATAAAACATCACTATATTGTATACAATATTTATACTACATTATATATAATATACAACGTAATACAACATACAATATAGCATACACTTCATGTGTAAATGACATAGGTGTTGTAAAATTGTAGGAGAAAGACAAGCATATTATACTTCATGGAAGTCTCACCAAGCACAATGCTTATGGGATAATGTCTCGGGGGGGAGGGGGGCACTGGCAAAAATCGTAGAAACTACATGCGATAAAAAATAGGATCCAATATATATTCCTTGTAGATAAATTTTGTAAACAACGTACATGTAATATACAATGCTAAATTTTTTTAAAACACAGTTATAAGTAAAGTAGCATGCTATATATTATCAAAGATTTATGTACTGGTACATGTAAAATACTCTCCAAAACAAGGGGTGCAATGGTTGAATTTTAGACTCAAGTGATTTATGACACCTACAACTTTTGCAAGAAACAAAAAGTCAGAATTTTTGGTTTAGGGTTGGGGATGAATGATTTATTAAATATTGGGAGGTCAGGCTGCAACGTTTGAAAGCGTATGGTATCCAAAGGCATATTGTATCCGATGCATTGAATTAAATTATAGACCTAGGGTTCCCATTGGACAAAAAAAGAGACGCTCATTTTCAAATTGAATCTTCCTCCCTTTTGCAGACTGTTTTTCTTTTGCTTTGAGTTTGCAAATTTTATCTTCTTGCATGTTTGATTTGCATTCATCATGTTTTTTTTTCTTTCCGATGTTTTCTTCAACACGTGTCTCAACATTGCTTTTAGGTTGGTATGCACATTTGCAATTACAATGAAGTGTTAAAACCGGGTGTAAAAAAACCAATGGAGGATAAGAAAAACAATGGCGGGTGAGGAAAAAAATGGAGTGTCATTTCTAAAAAAACTGGGGGATAAGAATAAATTGGGGAAGAAGGAAAAAAATGGAGAATTACGGGAAAAAAAATGGGGCGTAAGAATGAAAATGGGAGATAAGGAAAAAATAGGTAATAAAAAAAAATGGGGAATCAAGAGAAATATGGGATGTAAGAAAAAAATGGGGAATTGACAAAAATATGGGATGTAAGAAAAAAAAATGGGGTGCAAGAAAAAAAATAGTGCATAAGAAAAAAAATTGGATATAAGTAATATAGCCCATTTTAAAATGCCTCATTGGAAAAATTATAATTATCAATATGGTGTAATCAATTATCAATTTTTTCTTTATTTAAAAAATACCATGTCTTTTAATCAATTTTATAAGGTAAATAGCCCCCTGTCAAATAGGTGATTATTGCAAGTGTATGCCAAATATAACACTCAGTGCCCCCCTGAGGATAATGTCCTCAATAAATAATGAAGATGAGAACTCATTGGGATCTTAGTACTTGGGCGTTCTCTCACTAAACGGTGCTTAGACGTTGCTCAAAAATTGACTCTTGCCAAAAGTTGCTTTTGTTAAGCCAAAGTGCCAAACGTTGCTTTTGTTAAGCCAAAGTGCCAAACGTTGCTTTATACCTACAAGCACCACAAATGTTGCTAATCCCCCTTATTCTAGTAGTGTTCTTAGAATCCACATAAGCAACTCTAAATTTCCAAAGTGTTGAAAATAAATGCATCCAAAACTATGAAAAGAAGTAGACCTTTTTAGGCTTAAAATATGAAGGTTTTGGATTTTGTAAACTCCATGTCATAATTAGGTGTATTCACAATTGTGCCATCACTATTTCAATGCCTTTTGACAACAAAGGCCATTTCAATGTTATTTTTCCAATCATTTTGATGATAAATTTGCATGGCTCAGGTTGACACCAAATTATCTTGATAGCATTTCCATGCACCATATTCACATGCCTTCAAGATTGTGATGTTGTCAACACAACCGTGACCCACTTTTGTGAAAATGTGACTTCTACATTCACTCTACAAACACCAATCTAGAACTACACAACCTTGACCCAATGTTGTGAAATCGTAACTTCTGCATTTGTTCTAAAAGAGCCAATCTAGAACTATCTTTAAATATTGCGGAGTATATATAGTATTATTGAGAGTAAACTCATTAAAAGGCATGTTTACACTTGGTATTATTAGGGTTGATGTTTGCAATGTGAATCTTGTCCAAAAGTAGGTCTAAATTTATTTCTAATAGCCTCACTAGCAAGACTTTATAACACCGAATACAAACATACCTTACTAGATGTTGAATGGTGGCTTCAGATTGGCATGATCCTCCAAATCTCCAATGACATGCTCTAACTTCTAGAATTTTGCCGGAATTGGGTGGCTGTTGGTTTTCCAGCAACCAAACTGACTGAGCACTCTTCCCAACTGGTTGCAAACCAGTAGACCGGCTGATCCAATCGGGACGCCAGCTGAAACTGCAACCTTGGATCGGAGAGGTCTAACCAATTTCCTGTAGATCGACCCCACCTTGCAATTGCCTGAAGTGAATTGAATCGGATTGAATTGAAGTGAAGTGAAGTCTCCGATGATCGATTCAAATGCGTGCTGGCAGACTCGTGATTGTTGCGGTCTCGTTCTATCCTGCGCAGATCGACACCTGCAAGCGAAGAGTTCTGCAGTGAAAAGAGGTTCAATGGCGTTGTGTGAGGGCAGGAGACCAGCTGCATCATTCTTTCCAAGATGCCTGGCTCGCTCCCCCCTCGATCCCCGCGCCCACTGACTGCCTGTCGCCTCTGTCACGTCGCTCCAGTAGAGCTTCTTCGGCTCCCGTCCCGAGACCCGAGCTTGAGGTACAACGCCAGCCAGCAACTCCTGCAAGGCGGAGAAAAAAAAAAAACAGAAAGAAAATGAAAACAGGCAAGGGACACACCAAGCTACTTACTTACTGACTGACTTACTTACTGTAGCTAGCTAGCTAGCTGCCTGGTGAAGTTATTACCAACAGTGTGTCCAAGAGTCGAAGTTATTTCTCGCGAGGATTGATCGGAGTACAGTAATCGGGCCATAGCTACACTGACTGAGCTCCAGTAGAACTCTGAAACTCAAGTTAGTTGCGCCCTCGGGGGAAGAAGAAAAAAAAAATGATCCCAGTGAGCTTGCTAGTCAGTAAGAGACAAATTCCTCCGAGAATGGTGCTGAGAGATTATGTCCGACGTACTGCTTGAGGTTGTCTCGATCCCTAAGTGGTGGGAGCAGCGTCACGGTAGACTTCTGCAGCCGCAACAACAATTGCCTTGATCGACGCAGAGACTCATGTTGGGAAGGTGCGAGGACATGTTAATCGCTGCTGATAATTCACC
This sequence comes from Pleurozium schreberi, assembly GCA_006891605.1. Taxonomy (NCBI): domain Eukaryota; kingdom Viridiplantae; phylum Streptophyta; class Bryopsida; order Hypnales; family Hylocomiaceae; genus Pleurozium; species Pleurozium schreberi. Next base: position 156,816 of record VACF01000620.1, read on the forward strand.
AGCTGACTTCTCCAACCGTCGTCGTAGCTAAGTCTAGAGCCCGGGATTGATCAGTGAGGTCAAGGACAGGCACAAGAGCTCGTATATTAAGGCTACCTTCTTCATTCTAGCTCTCAGTAGCACTCAGCCGTGTAAGTTTTCTAAAGCTCAAGCGCATCCAGCTAGCTACCTTAGTCCACGCTGCTGCGCTTCCGAGCTAGAGTTTGTGTCTCACTGGGAATTGACTCCAAGGGTCATCCTCGGACGCTGTTGCTTCTGCTCTCGGATGCTGGCCGGATTTCGTCATAGAACTTTCTTGACATTCCACAAGCGAAACTCCTAGCGGCTAGCTTGGTTCACGTGACTGAATTGTGCGGTTAGTATCGATATTCAGCTGAATCTCAGACGGTCGTTAGTTTGCCTTTCCAGTGAGTGACCCGCCAGCTGCTTGCGGTTACCGCCACGTTCTTGTCTTGCAGATTTCGCTTCACTTTCTTAGTCGTTGAGCTAGTCAAGTCATATCACGCAAATTGCGAGTGTGAGTATACCGCAGTGGTCTGACTACAAAGGCAGCAGCAGAGAGAGAGAGAGGAGAGACTGAAAAAGAATTGAGCTTTGACGTGGTAGTGAGGATTACGTGACAAAAAGCAAGCTGCAACCACCTACCAGTTATTTACACACGACTGCACGTCTTGTTGTGACGTTTGATCGCACATACGCAGTCCGGTAGCCGGTAGCTAACGRCATTGCGGAGCTGCACTTGCGAGGCTTTTCCTCCTCCATAAGTAGATCGAGAGGCGGAGCTAGTGGAGTCGTCATGGGCGTAGGGTGCCGAACTGCCGAACAAGAATATTTAAATTATTTACAAGTGCTAATTGTTGTCTGGAATCGCCTCACTCACTGCGGCAGGCAATCGGCAGTTTTTTTCCTCTTTTGTCTTGGAACGTGGAAGGTGGGATTTTTATTGCCGCGAAGGAAACTTGAATTCGGAATGCCAGTCCTCTAATGAAGTTGGAATTTTTTTGTCTTGCCCCAATTTAGCTGCCAAAAAGAACACTAAAATAATACGGTGAAGTACAGCAGAAGGTAACTAAGTCCGTGTTCCCTGCATGAATGAACATTTGGTTTAAGTTGGCTGCCTGTGTCACTTCCTTTCTGCCGGCCACTAAGGTAATCAACCGTCCCGGGCAGGGCAGCGCACGGCAGGCTGAGGCACAATCTAAGACTGTCACCGAGTCACTGACAACGAACATACGATTCACTACAACACTGACACGAAATATTATAACCGACATGGTAGCTCATAGTCGTAATTAAAGAATGGTTCATGCATTTCTCTTTCATGAATTTAGTGTGGTTTTTAAACTAATTCTACGCTTATATCTTATCTGGGATTTTTCTTTTTCTTTGAAACAAATGACAAAACGGAATTTCAGGCTGGTCAATATATATGTAAATTTTCAATTCTAGTGGAATGGCATAAATGACATCCTGTACGGCGGCAGGGTAAATTGGTGGAAGAGTAGCTTTAGAAGCTTATAGTAAGTTACAGTGCGTTTCCCATAATGAATTGAAAGCGTTTCAGAGTTCTATTTTTCAATGACGGTACTTATGTTTTCACAGGATGATACTCTTTTATGATACTCTCTAGAAGAAGAACTTGGGGTGGTGGACTATCTCGTGTTAGTAATGATTTTGCCGTTGAGAGAAGGGTCCCTTGCCGCCAACACAACCCCCAAATAGGGTGCACAAGTTGAAGTAAGAACAGTACTAACACATTCAAGAAGAAGCTCACCCCGGCCTGGCCTTGGAGGACTAAGGTAGGAGGTCCATAAAGCGCCCATCGAAGGGCTGAAGCTGAATTTTGGCAAGGTGAAACTGCTTGAAATAAAATTTTCAGCAAATTTTCCTTGAAAGAAAACTGGGATTGGCATCTAACCGAAGCCGTTTCATATTTTTTGGAGCTTTGTGGAATTAGTTACGGATTTTGAAGTTGCAGACAAGTGCATTTCAATGGGCTCTAGAACCGACCACCTCCTTAAATGTAGACTGCTTGTACATTGAAGAGTGCAAAATGTACCTCTAGAGCCTGATTGGTTTTAGAGCCTGCTCCGTTTTAGAACCTCCTACCTTACCTTATTAAGCTTCCTTTCCCTCGGTTTTGTACATGGCAGTCACTATTGCTACAATAGCAGACAAGGTACTGAAACGAAACTAGCATGAGGAGACCATACGTTAATGAAATCATAAATATTCTCGTGAACCAGACCGCTCACATGGTATTGGCCACGTTGATGATCGAAGCAAGYGAGTCACGCACCCACGCAGTCGGACTCGATCTTCCTCCTTAACTTATAGAAAATTAATAATTCCTATTGTAAGAATGAATGCTGATATGCTCCCATCATGTGTTTGGTAGTAAGTTAGGCTTGCTTGCTCTTCTCAGGCTTGTCAGGTCAGGTCAGGTTAGGTCAGGTCAGGTCCGGAAGGTCAGTTTGTATCGCAGCAGTTTTCAGCTTGTTTTGTCAGGATGTCCCTGTCAGTTGMTGCTGCTGCTGCTGCCTGGACACCATATTTTCCACAAACAGCTACATCCAATTGTTACCAAAACAGCAAAATGTTGTTGTTACAAATTCGTGAGCAGGTGGAGGCGTCGCGCGCATGTCGTGATCTCGAGAGAGAATGTATGTCCTTCCGCCGGACGAGCTCGTGCCGGATGACACGGCAGCAAGAAAGAAAGAAAGAAAGCAGCATAATTTCCAATTGTTTTAATCGCCAGTCACTTCCTTCGATTCTTTAATTTGTGCAAAATGTGCAGAAATTCCGCAGTACAAATGAAAGTTTCTGTTGTAACAGAGGTGATTAAATTAGACCACGTACTAGCTTCGCTACCTTCACTGCTCAATTCACCGATTRATAAAAGCTAGGTCCGGTTAAAACGTCAATCTTCGTCCACAAATCATTTTCATCATGGAGCTTGGCAGTGTCACGATGGCGAGGAGCCATCTTCGTCCCTGCCACATATATATGCCAGTCTAGCTCTACATAAGAATTTGAGAGCAAGCCAAGAGGTCGGTTTCTTAATTCATGCCATACTCCAATCATAACTCAACGTCAGGATCACCCAAGTTGGCCGGTACGCGCTTGCATTCAAATGTTCTTAATCAATTAAGCCACTGACCAGTGAAAAACAMCCCCTGCATATGACGCTGTCGGAATCAGGTCGGAATGACGTTTTCCAAGGCAGATTAAAGTGACAGCCTTCCTGGCATTGAAAGGATCATTAGGGCTGCATTATGTTAAGGCGACGAAATTCTACTTAAGCTTAGTGATATATATGACTGAGGCAGCTCGTGATCATGCAGGGGATCGACTTAATTGATAATCCATGCCAGCAACGAAGTAAAGCGAGCTTGGAGGGGAAAAAAACGACGTCTCCCTCCGTCGATCTCCGACCTATTCCTTTACTAGCGCCGTAWCAGAAACTTACTTCAACCTCTGCAGAGTTTCAATTTGTTCTAACTGGGATTACCTTACAAATTGCTGACAAATTCTCCATTCTATACAACTTGCAAGCTCTTTTTATTTTTTTTAAGTTTTAAATTAGCTACTACTTGGATTGATTCATTCGTTGTTTTAATTAATTACATCTTCAGCTACTTAAGCATGTAATTGCACACATAGGTACAGTAAGATTGTAATAATTGTGTAACCTAGCTGGAGAGAATTAATGTTCGGAACAATTCTGGTCTCGATCAATCGACAGTGAGCATTTTCCTTCAATGGACAGGCCTCGATCSATCGATCATGTTACAGGGATGGATTGATCGACCTCCGACCGGTGCATATATAATAGTTTTTTGCAGTGAGACAAATTATTTATCATGTGGACATGAATTGAATCATTCCTGGTTTTCGTCAAAACTACTGGGGCCTTAAAGCTAGGCCTCGGGCACATGTGTGAAATTTTTAAAAGAAAAAAAAATAGAAACTCCATTTGTAGTGAGCTGCCCAAAATTGCTATGTTGCCCAACAAAACGCAGTTTGGGCATTTAGGGGTTAATCTTGCACAAATGGGGCATGTACTCTACCATATTGCCCAGACCTGACGATGCTAATTTTTTTGAAATGTCTCCATTCACATTTATCTCAAGAAAAATAATATAACCCCCACTGACCTAGTAAGTCACAAGGATTATATATCAATTAACTTTTTGATCCGATCCATGTGTATCCCGCCACTGGTGAAGCTAAACTCTGTCATGCGCACACCTTCACAATTCCACCCATGAATGGTCTGATAGAACTGAGCGAGTTGGTCAATTCATCACCTGGTGGCAGAACTGCCATTGTTCAGTCAAGACCATATTTTTTAAACAAAAACAAAATGCACATTTTGAGACTTTGGCCCTCCTATTGAAGCCACCTCCATTCGAATGAATTCTAATAAATGGAGTCACTCTTTATTTATGGCCAAATTTCAGAGATCAATTTGATCTCGAAGTAGGAATCCTTGATGCAATATTGAAGGTTCCAGCTGAAGTTTAACAATAAAAAGTGCTTAGCAAGTTTACATTTTTGGGGGGTTGAAAAGTTAAGTACTCGGTATCTTCCCACTATCAGCTCTAGTCTTCTGCACTAAATACTGAAATTAGGTTGCCCCACACTAATTTCTCCACATTCCATAGTATATAAATATTTATTGTTTTTGTACAAGAATGCACTACTTTTGAATTAGTTATTGGTGTAGTTAGAACTCATGGACCTCCATGTGTACAAATGGAAGTCTTTATAGAAATATTTGATGACTTTGATGACTTGTAGAGTAAATTTCTTGGGGTAAGGGAACCTAGTTTCACTATTTAGTGTAGATTACACCCATTGGACTTGCCTTGTGCGTCTTCTAGAAACACATAGAATCTAAACCTCTATTTGAACCCCCAATATAACTTAAAACTACACTAATGATGGTAAATAGTGTTACCCATACTAACTACTTTAGAAATGCTATAAGTTTGTACTCTTCGATCATGAATATTTTGACAGAGTGCATGGATCCTAATAGTACTATAGTTGGGAAAACTTTGTACCTATAGTTGGTAAAAATATTCATAAAGAGTAAAAACTTATGGTTGTTTTAAATCAATTAGTGTAGGTAACACTATTTACCGTAGCTAGGTCCTACATTCTCGTTAGCAAAACTGAACGATTTGCTAAGGTACAGTGTAACAAAGAGATTGCAAATGAAAAAATCTTTGCTAAAATAGATTACTGTAGACTCAGCCATCTTGACGATGTCAAATAAACAGAGGAATGGTATAATTTGGCAACTCTGGTTGATGTGAACGACACAGAAAAAACAGAAGATGACTGACAATGAGCAATGAGGCAAAAAGAGGCAAACATTCTTACTTGTTGCCATGAGCATAGACTCCCATATAGAGAATGTGAAAAAAAATCCGGGACCGTTGATTTGCCACCAATTAAAGAAACATTGTGGTCGTTGATGCTCTCGTATATGGATACAATATGGAATATGGAATACGTATTGAGCATATAAAAAATACATACTTGATATACAATCATATATATTCATGTGAATTATATAGATATACATATGGCATACGTATATGAATTTCTGAGTTCCTATATTGTTTGGAGGCCAAACAAATGTAACAAAAGTGCAAATACATGGTGGGTGGGGCATGTCACAAGCAACAATGTCAATTTTTCAATCAATAGTGAAATGATACTTACACACTTTTCAGATTTTGGAGAAAAGTTTAACCACAAATGGATGAATGATACTTGTACCCCATCAATTTCTTATAATGAGCTCACAATAAAAATAAACATTTTCTCACAATGTGCTCAAAAAAAGGCAATAATTGTCTTGCACATGTATACGTTGAATCTGCATAGAAGACGGGGTGCTAGCATGTGAATTTAGAATCTATGTGCCTTGCACATGTATACCTTGGATTTGCATAGAAGATGGGGGTGCTAGCATGTGAGTTTAGAATCTATGAGCCTATGAGCCAAGAGGTCATGGCAAGAAAGACCAACCGGTTTTGGTAGCGTTTTGCACAGTACTGCTGATTTTTTCGAGAGTATTGTATGATTAGAAAAAAAATTAAAAAAAAATTAAAAAAAAATATGTTTAATGCATATTCCTTCAAGAAGAAGGTACCTTAGGAAGGAAAAGTATAGATTGTTTATTACAACATTCCAACCATTGGAATTGGCATTTCTCAATTCCATAATTAAATTCTTAACAATTTAGTATTTTAAATCATTCTCTACTACCGTCTACTTACTATTTCTATATCCTATATGGGTCATTGCAAGAAACACCGGTCCTATTCTCCGTCACAAATAGTGTCGCTCTCTTGTAATCTTCAATAACTTTTGAAGCATAAATCCCCTAAACTTGAAATTTTTATTGGAGATGCCTAGCTTGATGATAATCATATATTTTATTTTTCAAAAAATTTAAAAATCATTTTTGCTAATTTGTCACACTTTGAGGTTTAGAGGTTTTCACTACGTTGTGAGTCACTAAATTTAATTATTTGGAGCTGAAATTTTCATGGTCTATTAACATAGTAGAGAAGCATAGATCTACCAAAGCGTATCTAAAAATTTATTATTTTATGTCCTCCACATGAGTGCAAACAACACTCCCATTGCGCGCAATTTCAAAACATTGATGATGGTTTTAAGACCATTTTTTTGGTGAAATATCATCACCATCAATTCTTCCCAAATGGCCAATTTTTAATTTTTGAGAAAAATTATTTTCCTATTTTTACAAATTAAAATGTCAAAGTACCTATCTTCATGAGATTTTGCACTTTTCTAGTTCACCTCGTTAGAAAATGTTTCTATGCTTTTCCTTCCTAGGGTACCTTCTTCTTAAACGTATATACATTAAGCATATTTTTCATATTTTTTTATCATTGTTTTTCTAATTTTATAGTACTCCCAAAAAATTATGAGTAGTGTAACAAAGTGTCCAAAAAACGGCAGGTGTTTCTTGCAATGACCCACATGTTGTACAATTTCAAATGATCTAAAGTTTTTTGAGCATGTGSTCAACTTGTCAAGGAAAAAGAATACAAAGAAGCACCACCATAATGGACTTTTTTTCAAAGAAAAGTGAGCTTTGGAAGTGCTATTGCCCTATTTTTCGCAAGGCCCAAAAAAAGATCTTAGTGAATTTGAATGCTTATATCTTGCAATCCACACGGTGGAAATTTATGAAAGTCTTACCATATGTTCTCAAGTTATCATACTACAAGATCCTACGGTTATATGTGTCAAAAAAAGTGTTTTTTCAAAAAAATTATACTTGTTCTAAAAATGGCAGTTTGGAAGGAGTTTTGGTGAAAACATAGTCATGGAACTTCAAGGGTTAAGACAAAAACACAGGGCAAGGCAACCAAATTAACTCCTAAAGGATGTTATCATTTTCTATACATTCTCCCTTCTTGTATAAAAAATGGAAAATTGAGTAGCACATGAATCCCATTCAAGCTGTAAATTTTAGACCTAGTCACAGTCATCCTACTGGTTACTTGAGAATTTTTTGGGAACTTTTGAATGTTCACAGAGGATCAAATACATTCAATATACAAACAACATACGCCAACTCTTTTGGTGGGCAACATCCTTTAGGAGTTAAGAAATTTTGCTATACACATGACAATTTTTGTTTCTAGCTTCTAAACCACAAGAAATCTAGAGACAAGTCCAAGAGTACTTGGTTGTAATATAAAAGTGTACTAATATCTCAAATGTGCAAGGACTCCTAGCTTATTGTACATGCGTGTACACACTTCAACAATTAAATATAAATCCTTGCATTGCTTCTTGTGTTCAGTCCTTACCTATACTACTTGACAACATCATACTTGATACTACCACTTTGCACACCTTTTTGACTCCATAGTACACTTAGAATATGACAATTATTTCTTTAGTGATACCAAAATTGGAGGGTACTTCTTGAATCCAAAACSTCTCTAATGAATCACACTCTATAGCTTGAAATTCAAATTGGCACATACATGTAGTTTTGTTTATCACTATTCAATAGCAAAATATCCTTAGTAACAAGCATGAATTAAGAATTGACATTGACACGTCAATGCCTTTGAATCTATTGTTGTTTACATACAGCTTGTGTACATATGGGTTAGTAGCATACCGTGTTCATGCACAATTGGAAATTGTTTTTTGTTTTGTTTTGAATAGGAGAGTTTTGTACTCTTGAGATAGGAAATGCATTTCAGAGCAATTTAGCCAACATTTGCACATTCATTAATAGATCTTGTTATTTTTTTGCAATTCATACTTACATCAAGTTGAAGAAAAACTCTACATCATAAATGTTCACTATGATACAGGATTAGGGTTTTATCTACTAAATGAACATAAGGCAACGAGCAATTCACCAGGTGAGCTTTATTGTCCTCTAGTGGTTGAGAACCATAGCTATTACACTAACCCACTACACTAGTAACCCACTAGCATGTTGGGTCATTGGCAATGGGATTTGAGTTGTACAAGATCTTCACACCACTGTACTTATATGTTTTTTTTTGGCCTCCATAAGTAAGCCATGTTGTAGGAGACCGATTTTAGGTGACATCCAATGTAACAACCTGTGCTTTTATGTCAAAAATAAAGTTCACCAAGATTAAGACATTATGGCTAATGTTATTGTTGATATAATAACACAGTTGTTACATTGGATGTCACCTAAAATCTGTCATCTTAAACATGTTTTTTTTTATGGTGGGTGTAGAATTGTAGATATTTGCTTACATAGAAGCGTTGATTTCTTTTGCTTGTGGCCATAATTGCCAAACCCAAGGCATCAAGGCCATGGATTACGCTCTTGCCAACAATTAGTGTTCCTATATTCTCCATGTTTGCCATCTATCTAATCAACATTTTCTATGGATTAGTTTAGCCAACCAAATATTGCGATTGAATCTAGTTGAGCTGCATAGAAATCACTATGAGACGCAATTAGGGTTTAAATTGCATTGGTTTAGCAAGCTCAATGTTGTGATTTCATCTAGCCAACTTAGTGGTGTAGCGAGGGATTTATTTACTTACTATGATTTTTTTGGTTTACTTGCAATCAAGGCATTTCTTTGATCTTGTTTGAATGGTTTTGAGTGTCAATAATTCATGATTAGATATAACAAGGTTTTCTATCCTGACATGACGTTAGCTTTTTCCATCGAGATGTCCATCACCATCAATCCAAACATGTACAGATTCACGTTAGTCCAATTTATTTTTTTGGAATGGCTTAAATGGCATGACCATTGATCTCAACAATCTTTCATTGACTTCATGTCTGGGTTGTCTAGGAAAAGAAACAACTTTTTTTAATACTTAAACAAATGTTGGGGGTGGATCATGATATTTTGTTGGTCTAACATCCATCTAAACATGATGTGATGCTAAAAAACTTGAATTATAGATTGAGTCTATAGAAAAGTATGAGCCTAAATGTCTAATCAATTTTCATAGAAATAAAAGTTCTAATATAATTTGAATTAGTGGATAGATTCCTTATAGATATAGAAAAAATATGGACATGAAATCACATTAAAAAGCACAAATCCGTCATGTCAAATTTCAATTTCAATAATAAGGAAGAAAAGTAATGAAACACTATTCAAAAGATTTGTAAAGAGAGTTCAAAATGGATGAACCAAGGATGAATCTTTATATCTTAGAAATACGTTGCCTTTCTTCAAGAGAATTACATCTTTGTTTGATGAAGCTAACATCTCGGCTTCAGTGGCTGAATTCCACATTAAATAGTCTGCAATATGAGATGGCCCCTTGGATGGCCCTTAGAGCAAGCTAGCTATCTCTATACAAAATTGACATCTACTTTTTGTTGGGCATTGGCCTTCAATGTAGACAAGTATTCCACCTTCAAACACCCTGGGTCGGCTTTGCATCCTTTCTTCTTGGTGATAATTTCTATAAATTACTAGTGTCTTGCTAAATCTTCTTGATTGTAGCCACAATAGCTAGCCAACCCTATGATTGTAGCCAACCCTATGGTGCCAAGGCCCAAGCTTAAGCCTATTTTGAGCCATAATTGAATCCTTGTTGTCTACCAATATTTAGAATTTTGAATGGTTTCCTTTTGATTGTTGGCTTCTCTCAAATTGGCTACTACTATGACCCGTCGGTGCATCTGATTGCAACACGAATTTTAGGATTAAGTGGTCAAAACAAGGTGAAGATCGATGAATGCATACAAGAAAAATAAAAACATTCAAAAAATTAATGGACATTCACGTCCAAACATTCAAAGAAATGGAGGCATACAAAATTTTGATCACTTCTCTCACTACAAGAGAAAGGGGTGTTTTAAGTATAGTCATAGGGATAAGATTTTAAGTAATGATCTATAAGGGGTCGTTTAAGTAAGAATTTTCTAAAAACACATGTCTTTTAAATACAATTTTAGGAAAAAAGAAATTAAAATTATCCTGACTTTTTGTGATTTTTTTGTGCTGCCCCATGACCTCCAATTTTGACTTGTGTTGCCATAACTTTTGTTAATTGAAATAAAAATTATATTCCTAGAAAGGTTATGTGATTTTCTAGCTTCACAAAAAGTTTCAAAAAATTACAATGAATATTGAGACTGAACAAGCCTAACCAAAGTTGCATTTTGGTCCGGTAGGGCCAATGGGACTTTAGGGGTTAAGGCATATCTTTGGTCTGGTTCAAATGATTTTGAGTGTCAATAGCACTTGATTAGATAGAGAAAAAAATATGAGCCCAAATGTCTAATCAATTTTTATGGACAAAAATGGTTCTAATATCATTTTAAATAGTGGAAAGATTGCTGATAGATACAGATAGCATATGCACTTGAAATCACATTGAAATCAATAATCAATAATGTCAGTTTTCAATTTCAATAAATATCCACAACAACATAAAATGGGCAATGCGATCAAGGTCAAATAGAGAATGAAAAGATCCATTATTTGAACTCCCACTTTATCAATACTATAGTAGATTACATTAATTTGTTGAGCCTTCCTTCCAATACCAAGGAGGGAGTCATATATAATCCTTGGCCAATACTTGGTGCTTTTTGTAGAAATACTTTAGTCATAGGCTCCAAGGATAAGTCTAGTTTAGCCAGTAGCTGTTGGTAGGAGCCTTAGTTGCAAAGAATGCAAAAAAATAAAAGCCCTTCCCTACACACTTTGAATAATATTATGGTAGTTGTTGATGAGGAATGTCTTCTTCTCTATCATTCTTGTACAATACTTGATTGAGGTTATATCATTCTTAACCCCTAAAGGACCAAACTGCGTTTTTTTTGGCAACATAGCGATTTTGGGCAGCTCACTACAAATGGAGTTTATAGTTTTTTTCTTTGAAATTTTCACACAACATGTGTTCAAGGAGTATCTTTATGGCCCAACAATTTTCATGACTTTTGACTACATGGTTAAAAAGTTATTGCAATATATGTACTTTTCTTTGATCTCTGGGCAGTCTAGGCAGGTATGGAAAAATGAATTTTTTCAGAAATAAAAATTTGAAAATGATTATCTACAACTATATGTACATGAGAAGCTTTGAATTGCTCCATTTTGATCAACGAGTCAAAAGTTATGAAGAGTTTTTGTTTGTGGGCAATCATGGAATCTCTACGCTAAAATAAACTTTGAAGTCCTTTATTTAACTCATTTTTCAATAATTTTGAAAAAAATCAAAATATTGGGTGTGGATTTTTGGTGAAAGCATAGTCAAAGACCTTTAGGGGTTAACTATTTCAAGGATAGTGAGTCTAAGACTTGAGTGTTTTGGCCCTCTATCAAGATCTCTATTTGTACACTCTCTTAATTGGATAGAGTACTTAGACATTAAACATTTTTGTATTTGAATGCTTGCATAGAACAATTGAAAACTTATTTGCTAAAATTTGAATTTGATGTATGTAAATAATAAGCCTCTCAACATTTCTTACAAAAACGAAAAAACAACAATAGTATTCTATCAACTTTTATATCAATCCAAAGTTCAATTAACACCACCACAAGGTACCTCGAGCATTTTGGAGTTAACTATTTAGTATTTCCTTCCATCTTGTCTCTATATCTATTTAATAATTTTGAAACCAAAATGATTCATTCAAAAATATTGATATAAATTCAAGACTATAAGCTCAATTTTCCAACATTAGAAATCTACATCAAAATTCTAAAATACATACAAAATTAATTGAAAAGGGCTCAAAGTATTATAAAGTACATAGAACACACATTTAATTTCACATTCAACTCTATATCTTGCAATCTATGTCTATGTAATGAGAGTTTTCCATGCATTTTGATACTAGTCTAGTCATCTTATTAATGAACCCTTAAAGTTACAAGGCCATTTTTTTTTGTCAAAAAACACTCATAACTGCCATAATTGTTGCGTTCGTCCAAAGAAACAAAATAAATGTTTTTTTTAGAATCTAACCATAGTAACTTGTACTAAACTTGTCTATGATCATGTGGTAAAATTTTTGTGATGTTCGACCTTATAAATTGAAAGATATTAGCATTCAAGAGTGGAAGAAATTTTTTTTCCATAAAGATGCTCTAATTGCTTGCAAAATAAGAAGCTCCGTAACTTTCACATCACTAATCCAAACGGCATGAACAAAAGCTTTTCATCCAAACAAAAAAACAATCTATGAGGAAAACAAATATCAAACTTTTTTTTTCTTTTTTTTGTGGATTTCTTTTGTTGCACAGTCTCCTCCGCTTTGAGGTTATTGTGGCATAAATTTTGCTCCCGGGTACCGATTGAAATAAAAATTATATTTCGAAAAAGCTAATAAGTTTTTCTATGTTATGAAAAAGTTTCAAAAAAGTTTCACCAAAAATCGAGCTCATAGGAACCTGCCCGAAATCCATATTGTCCCCCCGTAGGGACAACAAGACTTTAGGGGTTAAATCATTCTTTAAGATTGCTCAATTTCTTACTATAGAAAAAATAAATAAATTAAAAATAAATTTTTTAGCATTGATTTGGAAGAGATAATTTTGGAGTAGTTTTAACGGGAAAAACATCAAAGATTTCTAGAAAATAAAGAGGATCAAATTTATAAATCGTACTTTTGCAATTGTAATAGCCACTACCAAGTCTTAAAATAAACCTTATATACTCATATCTAAAATATACGCCTTTAGAGCATAAGAGCCTACACTCAATTTTAGATGCACCTATGATTAGTACTTTGAAAAAAATAGCTTACTCATAGTGTCCAAAAAACACATCCAAAGAAAATTTAGCAACTTCTTTCAATGACCAACAAGACCCAATAAAAACTAAGACAATTTGATCATAGGAACCATGCTTACATGCTTATCCCCTAAAGGAATATTGTTCCTTCAGGGGACATAATGGATTACGGGTTTGTTCCTAACTTCCTATGACCTCAATATTGGTGAAAATGTTGAAACTTTATCATAAAATAAAAAAAAACTCGAGAACCAAGGCCAAACAATCATTAGGAAAATTTTCAGCCCTCGAAGAGACTGCTAGTTTTTCACCCCTAAAGTGAAATTATAGAAAAAAATAAAAATAAAAAATTATTTTTTATTTTTAAAACTTTGGAATCTGACATAGAACTACTTGTGCCATGTCAGTGCCACGTCAGATTGACCATTTTTTTAAATTAAAAAAAAAATATTCAAAAAAAATTATTTTTCGAAAAAAAAAAAAAAAATTCTGTTTTAGCTTTGCGTGGGTGCCAAAAACAAAGTCTTAACAGCCCTTCTGATGATTGAAAATTTTCCTAATGGTATCTTTTTCAAATTTTCAATGGCAAATTCTTAAGATAGTGAAACTCCAAATCTGAATATATTATAAAGTAGGATCTTGTAGACTAACAACTTGAAATATTTGTTGCATTTTCCRATTTCATACTTTCATTTAAGAAATATAGTCTAATAGAAAAAGTGAGCAAATATAATCTTTTTTCAATGAAAGGATTAGTAGGGATGGAAAAAAATCATTGTCTTAGACATTTCTAGTCTTTACTCTGCACAAACAAATTGGGTGTAGAGAAAAAAATTCAAATTTTTATTTTTAGCAATTCAAGGTTCAATTTAGTGTAATGAAGAGTACAAAATAATGAGAATGATTCCAAAATACTTGAAGATGTTCCAAACAATATACTAAAAATATCAATTGTTAAATTTCAAAAATGGATGCATGTATAAAATTTTAAATTTTTTGTAGGATCCAATTTGGTTGGTTTTGGTTTTCTACACCTTCTATTTGAAAATGAGTACAAATTCAAGAGAATTTTATATTTCTAATTTTTTTTAAATTAAAAAATATCACATTTGCCTTAGATTCTAACATAAGTTTTGTACTGGGGTAAAAATGCATTTTTCATCCTCTTATAATTTCCTTCCCTCAAAATAGCACTTTTTGCCTATAGAGTTGATCATCCAATATTTTTTAAATCTAAAAAGCCAACGGTCAATATTTTCCAAAATTAATCCCATGCATACTAGACAAATTTGTCTTTACTTTTGTATGGTTGAATTCAAAAAAAAAATTCCAGCACATCAATATGCAAAAAAAATCAAACTAGGACAATTTATTGAAAACTGATCTATATAAAAAAAGTTGATGGGAATATATTTTTATTTCAATTGGTGCTTGGAAGTAGAAGTTATGCCATAGCAAGCCTAATATTGAAAATAGGAAAAGGTCAAAATTAAAGTAAGTTAGAACTTTTTTTTCCTACAATCTTATAATTTTGTCTACATGAAAAGCTTTTGATTCATTCTTTTTGGACAAGAAATGAGAAAGTTAAAGACAATCTTGTTTTCTAGGCAACCTAAGTATTTTATTGAAAAATAATTTATAGGATTCATTTTTAAATGCAATTTTTGCGATTTTCAAAAAAATTGCTGGAAAGGATTGAACTTTCTTGCTAAAACAATCTTACCATAGGGATTATTGTATTCCAATTCCATCTTGGAGTTATTGATGATTTTGTTTGTTTTGCAATCTTTAGACCTTCTTTTATTTAGCAATTATTTAAAGAATGAAATTTAGATGCTTTTTTTTCAAATTTTTATTCTAGACTTTCAACTCAATTCTTCAACACAAAAAAAAAATTGAATTTAATGTTTGTAGTACAAAACTTTCCACAAATGGCTATCAAAGTCATCTAAGATTGCAAGTCATCTTTAAGTTTTGTTTTTCCAACTTTGAATGCTAATATCTTCCAATCTATAAAGTCAGACTTTATGAAACTTTTACCACATGATCTCAAATGGGTGAAGTACAAGATCTTATGGTTAGATTCCTAAAAAAATGTTTTTTCTTGCTTTGACAAAAATGATAGTTTAGAGTGGTTTTTGACCCCAAAAAAATGGCCTTGCTCCTAAAGGGCTTATACAAATGCTTTTGGAAGTCGTTGATTCACTTGATTCAACCCCAAATTTTATAATTACCATAAAAATCATTGCTAAACACACAAYGCACTATTGGAAACATAATTTTTAAAGTGGCTACCCTCCTTGATTTTACTCCAAGTTTTATGATTCCATCAAAATCACAAAAGTTTGATTACCATTAATCCTTAGCTTAATTAAGCAACTCTGACGTCCATATTCTGAACGATGAACACAGGCTTGCAGGTTAATTTTGTATACTCATTAGTCCGTCTAACTTCTCATTCATCCAATGCAATACTTGAATCTTGAAAAGACAACCTTTCTTATAGGTCAATTTTGTANAATTTTGTATACTCATTAGTCCGTCTAACTTCTCATTCATCCAATGCAATACTTGAATCTTGAAAAGACAACCTTTCTTATAGGTCAATTTTGTATACTCATTAGTCCGTCTAACTTCTCATTCATCCAATGCAATACTTGAATCTTGAAAAGACAACCTTCCTTACTGACCAATTTCAAGAAATTCCTAGAAATCATATTCTTGTACAAAGATATGGACAAAACATACAAGAAAGGCAGAAAAAAAGAGGCATTTTAGGGGTAAATATCATCATACAAAGATGTAGACCAAAATATGCAAAAAAAATCAAAAAAAGATAGAGGCATTTTAGGGGTAAGTATCATTGTCCAAAGATATGAACAAAAATATGAAAAACAATTTTTAGAAAACAAAGGATAAAGGAGTTATAGGGGTTAAAATCGTTGTAAAATGCACGTTGTAGTACCACTCAAAAGATGCCACTCATGGTTTTAGGGATGAGGTAGGCGACTCCAAGCATGGTTGTCACCCATTGACCCATAGGGGTGGGGGCCCAGATCCTCTCTTGGCAAGAATCTTGACGCAGCCAGTGGACCCTATTTGAAGCCAAACAAAAGATCCCCGCATGTGGGAGGAACCTTCCTACAACGAAAACCCCGGCATCTCCACGAGTAACCCTGTATAACGTAGAATGGTGCCAAACCTTTACCGTCAAAAGCCAACCTTGTCTGGAGACGGTCATGGGCGGTCAGCCCCCCGGCGGCTCTTCGGTCCATGAACTAGTCAAAGCAAACACCCCAACTGAATCTGGACCCCCCAAAACCTGGACTCTGAAATTTTATTTTTTTCTATTTCAAGTGCAGTACTTTAAAATTACAAGGAACACTGCGAAGATTATCAATGAAAAAACGATTCCCATAACAATAGAATACTACTGGATAACACCAAATAGTGAAATTAGGTTGCCCTTCACTAATTTCTCCGACATTACCACACCATATAAAATTATTTTTTTGTTATTGTTACAGTGTACGAATGCATTACTTTTGAATTAGTTTATTGGTGTAGTTGAAACTCATGGACCTCCATGTGTACAAATGGAAGGATTTGTAGAAACGTTTGTTGACTTTGATGGCTTGTAGTGTAACTTTATTGGGGTAAGGCAACCTAATTGTAAAGGCAACCTAATTTCACTATTTAGTGTAGCTGGTTGCGCTCGAATTTCTACCCTAATACTGATCTAGACTACAACCACAGACTTCCCCAATTGACTGTACTGTACCCACCCAGTTTCYTCCTCTTTCCGTCTGTCCTTTCAGAGGAAGACATCATCAAAGTGGAAAATTTAGAATTCCCTAACAAACCCCAAAAGTGTGGTGCTCACACGTACCACGTTTGGCTGCCTACCCACACCACAGATGCTGCTGCTTTGGAATCAACTAACTTAACTTAATTAGAAGTGGAAACACCTGAATTAAGGTAAGCTTTTCCTAATCCGTTCCATTTTCCAACTCTTGATGGCGGCTATAAAACCGTGTGAAAAGAGAAAACTCCAAAAACTCTCAAATATACTGTCCAAACGCTAGTCTAGTCTCTAATTCCATGAAGCTATGYTACTCAGAACACTCACCCTTCATCAGCTGTGACACATCAATATCTGGTCCTATAAGGAAGTCCCTAACTAGTTCCACGAAACTAATCAAAACACTCGTGAAGAATAACGTAGCTTTCATGTATAACACGAAACAAAACAGCCTCCAATTAATGACTAAACCTCCGTCACTTCAATTGCTTTGTGATCCCCAGGAGTAACGTACTTGACGTCACTTTTAAACATGAAGCTCACACGACAAACAACTGCGCAATTTGTTGAAACCACTGAGTAACAACCCGTTCCAATTATAACCTACCAAACACCCTGAGAAAAGAGGAAACGTGAGGTATAACCTCTCCATAGCTGTGATCATAAGGAAGTCCCTAAATCCAGGAAACTGCTCGTCTTTCCGTAAAGCCTACTACCATGAACTTTCATGTAAACGTCAGTGGAAACATCAAAAGCAAAAGAGAATCCCACTAGAATGAGGATTACCACCAATGTTGCAATGTGAGTCAGGGTGTGCTGTTGAAAATACCTTCAAAGCGGACGTCATATGTCTCATAGACCACGTCAAGCGGGTACTGACGTAATATACATATTATATTGAGGCACTGCACCATTGGAGTTTCTGTCTAGAGATCATCCACACCAGCATACCAACTAACCCCTAAGGGAAAAATGACCCCTGTTATGGTCGTATTGTTCAGGGAATCCATGAGCTTCCGATCCTGGCACCAAACCGGCATAATGATGATCCCCTGYGTCGCGACCCTATCCACCAAAAAAATCACCTTAATTGTGTGTGTGTGTGTTTTCTCCACTCTTTTTCCATTGCTATTCTACACTGTTGCCGCGGAATTCGGCTGGAAGTGCGCCTCCGAGACGACATTCTGTGTTGCATAGTACATGTGCAAGGGTTTGTTGCGACAAGACGGCAGGAGCGACGTCGACGGCACRAAGTTATCCAACCCTTGGAACGGACAGGGCGGCAGTTTGAGCTCCTCCGACAAATCATCCGCCAACACTTGGAAGCTTTGGTCATAAAGCAGCAACCCTAGTTCATCCCTCACSGAGACGCATCGATAGCGAGGGAACTTGGAACCCCATTTTGCGAAGAAGCTCTCGAACAGAACCGCGTCCTCGATTTTCTGCTCTTTCGAAGGGTTCAACCTGCAGAAGGAAACTCCCTTGGTACCCTTGCCATCATCTTCCCGAACCACCATGTAAACAGTGCCYTTGCATTCCACCACTTGGACCTCAATCTTGCTTCCGGGACAACGAGGCTCACAGCGGTACAGCAGCTTCTCCCGGAACACGCCTTCATAGATGTCGTAGACCACTAAGCCCATCACGGAGCTCCGCAGGATGCCTTCTTTCGCCACGAAGTAAAAGAAGTTGTCGCAACAGGCCCCCACCTGGGGGGAGTAGCTCAGCTTGTACTTCCGCTCGATCACGGACAAGTTGTTGTCGACGGACCAAGTCTGCGTGAGAGAGTCGTAAATCTCCAGGTGTGCGCAGGCTTGGGGACAGGTACGYTTGGTTAGGACGAGGAGCTTGTAGGAGCCGGAGAAGCGGTTGAAAATGATGTGCGTCAAGATCCAGGTACTCTGGATCATGGAGTTGCCAACGTGCATGGCGGGAAGCTCTCGGCAACTCGCGAGCACGGGGTTGTACACAAACAGACTGGCCACGCCTTGCTCGTTCACGTCACGGAAACATAACAAGCCTCCATCGCCTGCAACACATCAGATTTGCGCTGGATTGTCAGCGCAAATGGAAAACATGGGGTAGTATGTGAAAAAGCGGCGAAAATGGGATACGTGGGAGGAGGGGTACATGCTAGTGATAGTCAAGGAAGAAGGTTCGAAATGGGGATACGAGGGGTGGGTCAACGAACAAGCTTTATCTAATGGGATATAAATGTGGGTCAAGGGAAATGGGCTACGTGCTACTCAAAATGGGAAACCTTCAAAATGGGATACTTGGAAGTTAGTGGAAATGGGATACATGCTAGTCCATGAAGAAGCTTCAAAATGGGATCAGACGAAATAGGATACATGCAAGTCAACATTTTAAAAAAAAAGGCTTCAAAATGGGATATATACTGCTCAGTGAAAATGGGATACACACTAGTCGATGGAAAAGCTTGAAATGGGATACACAATACTCACTAGAAATGGGATACATGCTAGACGATGGAAAAGTTTCAAATGGGATCAGTCGAAATAGGATACATGCCAGTCAACATAAAAAAAAGGCTTCAAAATGGGATCCATACTCGGTGGGAATGGGATACATGCTGGTCAATGGCATGGGATGCATGCTAGTCAATGAAAAACCTTCGCAATGGGATGCACGCTAGACAATGAAAAAGCTTCAAAGAGAACGAACTACACACCAGAGAACGACGAAGCGAGGGCGGGGTCGAACAAAACAACACACAAAGATATCGAACATGATACACACCAGAAGAAAAACTAAAAAAACAGATCGAGAGCAACAATTCAGACATAGGCTAAAGAACGTGGCAAAATACAGGGGGAGAAGAAGAACATTCTTTAAAACATGGCAAGCCTAGTTCTCTCACCAGCGATGCAATCTTTCGCTCTCGGGTCGAGTCCCCTCAGTGGCGGCATCCTCAGCCACCGATTCGTCCCCGCATCATATGCCGTACACAAATTCTCCCCCTTGATCGYSGCAAATATCAGCAGRTACTGCGACTTGCAACAAAGCTCCTCCCACGCTTTCACGCACGCCCTCGCCTCCTGGAACTTCTGGGAGAATACGAAGTCCTTGAGTCGCTTGTTCACCGCTCGGCACCGGAACAAGCTCGGAAACGGCATGTAGGCCGCCACTCGCTCCAGGAGGTCGTCCGGGAGGAAGCGCCACAGAGAAGGGTCGAGAAAGGCTGCCGCGATGGGACAGGGTCTCCGGAGCTTCTTCGGGGGCTCCGAAGGGGACACCATCCAAGTGCTACTCGTGCTGGGGAGCTTGTCCTCCACCGTTGCCGTGCTTGGCGACGGTGGGGATGCGGAATTGAAGCCGTGGCTACGGAATCGGCTAGTGCAGGGTTGGAAGTGGCGCACCTGGTGACTCATCCCGGAGGACGCGTCGGGAGAGATGTGGAGGAGAGAAGGGCGAGCTCGAGAGCTGTCTCCTGCAACTCTCTTGCATGTCAAGCGGAACACGCGGAATGTAAAGGCCTGGCAACAAACGAGGGAAAACAAAGCCCTTGCAACAGACGATGGATACCAAGCCCTTGCAACAACTCGGGATTAAAGCCCTATCAACAAACTCGGGCTACAAACCCCTTTCGACAAACTCGTTCGCCATTCTCAAAAACCAAAACAACAYACACATGTGCACTACGAGATGATTCCAGGGCCCACCAAGGAAGAGCTCACGATGAAGAACAAAATGGCGGAGACCATCGGACACGCAAAACAATCAAACCTCCTCTCCCTCTCTCTCTCTCTTTGTCTCTCTCTCTCTCTCACACACACACAAACACACAAACAATCACTCGCTCACTCGCTCTCAATTCTTCGCGCTCACATAAATGAGCACCTTATCACCCACCAATCAAAACCTCAACTCTCCTCAGAAAAGTATAAGGAAATATCTCAACAGCACCTCACCCCGCAAAAAACTAAAGAAAAAACGACAGAACACGATGTTTACAAGGCACTATTGCAAACGAGTTTTTCAGTGTGGGCGAGGACTTCCTGCTCTTTCGACTGGTAGTAGTAGTAAGCAGGCACATGTGGACCATTTGGGCGACCTAATAACTTAATCAATCATCTCCACTCCATCCTAGCACTCTACTGTACAGTACTACCCCCCCCAATTGACCGGACTGATCATCATCGCATCGTCGTGTGGGGGGAACTGGGTGATTCTCCGAACGCCCGCAAGGAAAGTTCCGCAGAACACACCCAGACAGACAGACCACTACCTTACCTTTCCAGGTTGCGTCTATGGCTCCCTCAGCAAGTTCAAAGCTTCCGAGTTCCGGCTCCCTGTGGAGAATCAAATCGCGTCTTGTCTACTGTACATTGGAGTGGGCCTCGAATCCRACGCGCAGGCCCCCCACTAACTTAACTTAATTTAAAACTTCACTGATGAAGCTTATTACGAGTCATCGCCTGGCTGACCGAAGGACGGACGGACGGACAGAGCCTTTGCCCACGCACTCAGAGCTTCTACAACCGCTTGACGGAGAGCGCCGCAAACACGAGGAAATAATAAGTATAATGAAAGGCACCTGGCTCCTAAACGAGCTCGTAATCCCCGCATTTTCTGATCAATCAGTTCTCTTCTGTTTTGCTTTTTTGCTTTCGGTTCTCTTCTTCTTCTGCTTCTCCTTCTCCTTCTTCTTTTTTCTTTCTTTCTCTAACTTAAGACTTAGATTAGCTAGAAGTATTCTCAATCTTACATCAGCTTCSGCTGGCTTAGCACGCAGTCAAGTGGTATAATTCGGCTGCCGGAGGTACAGTTGAACTACTGTGACAACGGCGGAGACCGTGTGGAAAGAGCACGCGGTCACCGGTGGAAGCACCAGACACCGCTGCTTCGTCGAGAGGTGACTTCCTCCGGTCGTTTTTCTTTCACCAAGGAGAAGAAGTGCCAGTGGAATTACTGTGGGTGGTATATGTTAGTAACTTACGTTTGGGCCAGGGCAAACTGACCCCCTTATTGCTCCATCATAAGGTAAATGTAAAAATTGTCCCCTACTTTGTGAACTGACCCCTTGCTCATTGTCCCTTTAACCCCTGGAGAAAACACTGGAATTTTTTTTATCTGCCACGTACAACAAAATTTGCAAATTCTGAATTCATATTTGCAATCAGAGACTCCGAAATAGACAAGGGAGGTGAAGAAATACAAAATTCACGCGACAAAAAATAGGGGGCTATTTTTACGTTTGCCTTTTGACAGGGGCAATGAGGGGGTCAATTCACCTTTGGGGGGAGGGAGTGTCGAAATTGAATTGTAGCATCACTCAGTTTTTGAAAGAGGCATGTCAATTGAATCCAATCTCAAAATGGCACTTTTCAATACAACTTATTGGACCCTAAAGACCCAATACTCTCTTTGGTGGTGGGTCAAAAATTGCTCAAAACACCCACTTCTAGTGCAAAAAAATTTTAAAATGGTATTTTTTTTTCTTTTTTGAATTTTTTTTAACCATAGAATCTTGTTGTAGACCACTATGAAGATGCGTGGGAAAATTTTCAAAACACTTTGACTGAGTAGATTGGAAGATAAATGTGTTCAAAGTAAAAAGAATCATGGTTTGGGGAACCTTAGCAAACTAGTTTATGTGACTTTAAAACTTCTTAACTTCAAATATTTTTCATTCTAGATTTTTGAAGTTAAAATTTTTATGATGAAGAATTAAATTGAGAATTATTATTAAAAAATTTGATTTTAAAAATGAAGTAATTTTTATTCTTTTGAAAATTGTTAAGTAGAAAAAGGTATAATTGTTTGGTACAAGGAAAAAACTAAATCATTAATAGTTATAAGATGAAATTAAAAAACACTAATTCTAATGATGAGATTCTCTTTAAAACAAAAGTTAGCCATGTGGAACTTTTGGTTTTGAAAAAATGATGTAATTAAGCTAAAAAATGAATCCTATATGTTATTTTTTCAAAACTTAAGTGCTCTGATTGCCCACAAAATAAGGTGCTCTATAACTTTTACATCACAAATCCAAAGGTAACAAATCAAATCTTTTTAAGAAGACAAAAATATAATCTGAGACCAAAATAAATTATACACCAAGAAAGCTAATAAATTTTCTATCATTTGAGAAAGTCTTACGAGGTTTCGCAAAAAAGTAACCTTATAAGAACCTGCCAAAAATTCATTTTCTTTCTTAGGGGGACTTTGGGACTTTATCAATTAATTAATGCATAATATGTCCCTCATGTGGAGTATTGTATTCAAGTTGGTCCTAATACAATAAYACAAAATTGAAAATTATATGAATTTGTAAGGCACTATAATATGGGAGTTCTGTTGATTCAAAAAAAATGTGGTGTATGCTATTTTCATGTTGTCTCAAATAGTGTGATTTTTGTTCGATTTTCAGATTCTAAATTGCCTAGTTTTGGATCCATGTGTTAGATATGCTCAACGGCATTATATTCCAATTGCCTTTAATTTTCTATAATTAATTTTTTTATAAAATAAATAAAATTTATATTATTTATAAATATTATATAACACTAATTTTTTGTAGCATTTATGTATACTTTTGGATTTATATTCTTTAATTTGAATAATCTTATTCATTATAAGTTAATGGCAACATTAGTTTAGTATTATCAACAATGTCCTTAAAGATCCAGAAATTTGTGTTGTAGCCTTTGCACACAACTACAATAAACAAGGCACAAAATCCTACAAGTTTAAACATTTTACTCCAAAATGCCAAAAAATAGACAATTGCCATACAAGATTGAAAGAGCCACTACACTACACTAAATAGTGAAATTAGGTTGCCTTTGCAATTAGGTTGTCTTCCTCCAAGAAAGTGACTATAAAAGCCATCAAAGTCAAAAAATATTTCTACAAATACTTCTATTTGTGCACATGGAAGTTCATGAGTTCCAAATACATCAGTTACTAATTTAAAAGTAGGATATTTTTGTGCATTACCAATAAATATTTATATAGTGTGGTATGTCAAGAAATTAGTGAGGGGCAACTTAATTTCACTATTCAGTGTACATCAAACAAGGCACTTTTTAAAATCCATGCAATATCAATGATTAGGTGGGGCCTTCTACAAAAAGATTTTAGACTCCTATGACATAATAAGTGGAACTCCAAGGGAAAGGATCATAAGGAAAGGTGATGTAGAGTTCAAAGAAAATGATCCTTGGACAAAGAGTTTAGGCATCCTAAGTGCTAGGTTCCTATTATTATTTTTACAATAATAACAATAATGTTGGAAATCATGCATTTCTCAAAATGAAGAATACATGATTACCTCAACTCTATTATAAAATTACTATACTTGTAATAATTGAATATAAATCATGCTCATAATTCTCATCATCCTACTTCTTGATGCATCTCTTGCTATGGTGCCAAACCTCATAGATACTTTGTTATCTCCGTGCAATCCTTCTTCTACATCACAAATTTTTGAATAGGAATCTTTGACCATTTTTCACCTAAATATTTACCGTTTTATTATTCTATGGAACATGAGCCTGAAGTTGAGGTTGGGGGAATCCTAAGTACTTCCACTCTCTAAGACGAGTTCTACCACTACAAGAGAAAGGGGTGTTTTAAACAAGGTTTTAAGTATAGTCCTAGACACATGATATTAAGTAATGACCTATAAGTCAAATTTCAGCAAAAAATGACCTAAACACATGTCTTTTTAGTCATTTTTTGCTAAAATTTGACGTAAAGGTCATTACTTAATATCTTGTGTCTAGGACTATACTTTAAACCTTACTTAAAACACCCCTTTCTCTTGTAGTGTACCTGTAGTAACTTAAAAGAAAACTTCGATGTTGAGTTAGAATTGGGAATAAATACCTTAGTTATCTCAAGTTGGAATTACCTTGGCCGTGTTTCACAATGCTTTCACTTTTACGTGAGTAGGAAGAAATTACATTTTAGAAGTAGCTTTGGTTTGTTGTCAAACTAAAAGCAACCCAAAAGTTCAAATTCAATGTTTAATAATAATTTCCAAGAAGATTTTTTTTTACACAAGTGTGTTCAACAACACATTGCGAGGGGGTTATGTCAAGTAGAGAGGATGATTTCACGCTAGATAAACATGTCATTGCTAGGTATCAAACTCACAACCATGTATCAAACTCACAACCAGGTATCGAACTCACAACCAGGTATCGAACCCACAACCACGCCATTTGGTTTGGGTACCTTTCTACCATCATCCAATAGTTTAGAGTCACGTCATACGCGTTTCCAAGAAGTCACAAGCTTGCCTCCCTCACTTCTCACAAGCCTCTCCTAAAATTTTTCCGGGAACTAATTCAAATTCTTCTTGTGCAAATATCTTAAACTTCCATATTAATTTTTTTAAAGTCTTAAATTTTTCTTTCATGCAAGGTTGGGCCAGTGATTGCAGGTGACTGGACTCCTTCAGTTCATTTTGACACACCAATATCATCCATTTCATACTATTTACTACACTTTCTCATCCAGTTTGAATGTGAAGGACCTCACCTTCAGTGGTTCCGTCAGTTGCCTTGGACAGGATATTTTTGTTCATTCATCCACCCATCCATCCATCCTCCCTTTGTGGTGGGACCTGTCTGTATGTGGAAGTGCATGGCTGCGATGTGGAAGCCTCTGTTTCACTCCAACTCCTTTGGCTCAGATTTTTTCCTGGGTCCGGCCCCCACAAGCCCCCACTCGGGGAACTCGGGAAGAGTCCTTGAACAAGGAGCCCTTCACTTGTACAAGCTTTTATTTTTATTGGTTCGGTCTTTTGGACAAAGACTAAGGCATTAGAGGGGATTTGGAGGGGATGGAGGGCCGTTTCAGCCCTGTTCCCCCTGTTCCCCACTTGTTCCCCCCGTTGTTCCCCGGCAGCAGTGTCAGATTTTTTTCGAAAAAAAAAATTTAGTTTTAAAATGCAAATCTAAGAAGAATTTCTTTTTATTAAAAAAAAAAAAAATGACATGGTAGTCATTCGGCCACGTCAGCCAGCTCCTGCGCAGGCTGCAAATGCTGCTGAACAGGCTGGAAACTCGCAGGGAACTCACAGCCTTCCAGACATGGAGAAAAACATCTAATGGAGAGGCATCTAATGGCGTCCATGTACCCAATGCCATCCCTTTCTATGCAGGCATTCATTATAGAACACAAATGTAGCGGTACTGTAGACTACTTATTATTTTAGGTCAAAGAATAAGCCATGTACCACCTACCTACATTTATGGCCTGAAATGATTATGTCTTGCAGATTTGGATGGCATTGGGTACAAGGACGCCATTGGGTGCCTTTCCCTTATGCTAGAACCACCCATAGCTGATCACTTAAGTGATTCCACTCATATTCTGGAGAAGTATTGTTACAAACTTCCAATATAACTTCAAATCACAATGAACTCAAAATACAAACACAAATACGCTTATTAAAAGGAATGTTTCAAAAGAAAGCAAACCACCCAACCATAGAAAGAAATCAATCTCCCAAAGAGTGTCTCCTCACCCCCGAGACTATCAATAAAAACTATTAGTCCTTAAGATAAACTAGGACAACTTTTCTATCTTTATCTTTCTATCCTTGGTTCTATCTAGAATCATCCACTAAAGTAAAAGTCCTAGTTACACTTCTCCAGTTATATCTTATCAATCATCTCTTATCCAAATCTTGATCTTCTACTTGGAGTTATCTAACTCCAAGTTTCAACGCACTTGTATTTAGTTATTTACCTTGTGCACTAGTCATCCAAGTGGAGTTGTCTAACTCCACTGCATAAATTCATCGTTTGCAGATATCTATCTTCAAGCACTCGAGTGCCTTTGTCATCCGACTGGAGTTGTCTAACTCCAATGCCCAAATCCACCATCTGGAGATATTTATCTCCGGGCAATCTCTGCTTATCCACTAGTGCACATTTCATCATGAATTAGTTCATCCATCAAAGGTCATGACAAAAGTCATGACCCAATCATCATCTTCTTCAATTGACAATGCATTTATCCATCCAAGATTAAGCTAGGGGTYTTGACAAGTATAAGGCAATGTAAATTTTCAGTTGTGTAAGGAGATAGAAATAACATGGTCACCAAAGGACTCCCTATGACCTATCCCTATAAAAAGACCCCCACTCCACTAGACACATGTATTCCTAAATATTTAGGGTTGGCAGGTTTCAGTTTTGTAAATGGAAAGTGCTATATAGAATTGGAATTGTATAAACCCTATATGTGTTTTTATTCACAATCTTTGATGTGTGCTTCTTTGATTTGTTGTTGTATTGTTCACTTTTACTTGCTTGCTTGGTTATAAACTAAAATGTTAACATATAGAGGAGTATTTGTGGGGCTTGTCATTCCATCTTTGCTCCTTCTTCATCCAGATGGAGATAGAGACAGGGAAAAATTGGTGGGAGTGCTTTTAGTCCTTAAGGAATTATGTTAGGACAAGGCCACACCTTTCTATTCATATGTTATACGTACATTGGCCAACATGTCATATCTTTCTATTTATAATCTTCTGCAATTATATCAAGCCCATGCTGTCCTATTTGTTCACATCTTACCTACAACAATCAAGAAGCCTTATCTTTCTATTCTCATGTAGCGTAAGTTTAAAGCAAGGTAAAATGAATGTACCATTGAATAGCTTTGGTTGGAGATTTGTTTTAAGCAAGGTAAAATGAATGTACCATTGAATAGCTTTGGTTGGAAATTTGTTTTAAGCAAGGTAAAATAAATGTACCATTGAATAGCTTTGGTTGGAAATTTGTTTTAAGCAAGGTAAAATAAATGTACCATTGAATAGCTTTGGTTGGAAATTTGTTTTAGCCTTGGCTGGAAATGGTTGCTCTCATATTTGTTCACATCTTACCTACAACAATCAAGGAGCCTTATCTTTCTATTCTCATGTAGCTTAAGTTTAAAACAAGGTAAAATGAATGTACCATTAAATAGCTTTGGTTGGAAATTTGTTTTAGCCTTGGTTGGAAATGGTTGCTCTCTACAGGTTGGGCATGGGTCCCTAGTTGGAAATGAGTGGTTCTACTACACTAGAACAGTTAACAAATCAAAACACTCTCTAAAGTAATAAACTCTATATAGTAAACATTAGATGTTTTTTCAGACCAGTAAGAGCCTGTTTCGGGGCTGTTCCCTGAAACTGTTCCCTGCACAGGGAACCAGCGACTGTCAACACACCTCTAAAAATATTTACCTTGCATTCCATTGCTTTAGATTTGTCCAAATTCCTTATTTGGTTAGTTATAGGTGGTTCTACCTTAGTGTTTATTTTTCTAGCCAAGGCATTGATGGACTATTATTTCATGGTACAATGTTCAAAATGCAAATTTATGTGTATGCAAATGTGAAAAATACCCAATTGTATTCATTGTGAATTTTTTGTGAATTTTAGTAACAAAATGAGCTACACTGATTTGTTGTATGAGTGTATTACAGAAATGAATTTTCCAAAGATGAAGTCACATGGGTTTTTAAACCCCTAAAGGAATTTGGTGCTTTTAGGCGCAAAATTGCTTTAAAGTACTCAAACCCAAAGTAAGGCTAA
Source organism: Pleurozium schreberi (assembly GCA_006891605.1). Classification (NCBI taxonomy): domain Eukaryota; kingdom Viridiplantae; phylum Streptophyta; class Bryopsida; order Hypnales; family Hylocomiaceae; genus Pleurozium; species Pleurozium schreberi. Next base: position 185,459 of record VACF01000620.1, read on the forward strand.
AATCTTCATCTACATTTATTCTTTAACAAATCTACCCATAAGATCCTTTAGTTAGCTTGTTAGAGTACACCTTTCTAAAATGATAGAATAAGAAAACTACCAATTGCAAAATGAGAATAATTGACTTGGATAGGGAGACAAGCATCTTCCACCATCAATTATTTTCTGGATATTTGTAGCAAGTATTCTATTATATTGCAAAGTCAAACATTAGAATATCAATATTGGAGTAGAATAGTATTAGAAGGAAAAGAAGAGGCGGAAAAGAAAAGAGAAGAAGTAGGAAGTGGAAATTAGGATGAAATAGGAAGTAGTCAAATTCCAAAAACTTGTATAAAAATTCACAAATAATAATCAAGTGGTGAGCAAAAATTCAAAGGAGGGAATTATGGCAAATAAAGAGGAGTTTGAAGATGTCTTTGAACATCTAATCAATAAAGTACAATCCAAGGTAAGCCACTAAATCCTCTTCCTTTCTTTTTCTTAATTAGCAAACTTTAACCCTTAGCCAAAATACAAGTTAGATTTAGACAATTAAAGGTATAATTTTTTTCAAGTTTGGTTCAAAATACTTATAGTAGAGGTCCAAAAGTTTCCAAAAACATAAAACACTTAGAGCTAAATAAGCAAGATATAGGTGGATGAAATTTAGTTAACCTCATAAAAAGGTTGGAAACTTAAGAAGTAGGACAAATCTAGGTTTTAAAAGTGAAATTAAAAATTAATTTTGAAATTGTAGGTTAATAGAAGTAGCGAACAAAATTTGAAGTACCGATTAACAGTCAAACTTCATCCATGCATAACTTCTACTATGAAGGTTCAATATTTAAGTGACTTAGCATTTCGGATAGACAAAATCAAGACCTTCAAGGAAGAAATCTTAGAAGTCTTAAACTAATAATACATTGGAAGTACTTCAACGCTTTAGGAAAATATAGGTTGTTAAAGTTAAAAGACTTTAAAATAAATCAAAGAATAATTTTGAGTTTAGAATCTTATGAAAGAAGATTAGGGAAGTCTAAAAGTAAATCTAATTTTGAAAAATGTTTAAAACCCTAGAAGATATTAAAAGACAAAATTTAGAACATAGAATGCATGAATTTAAGAAGACTCCATTCATCCGAGTTCAAAATTGATATGTAGATTTGAGTTTYTGACCTGAATTTTTGTCAAAAATATTTGTAATTAGGAGCTAGTAGAAAAGGTTGGATGAATTTTAGATTGCCATTTTAAGGGCTAAACTTCATCCGGTCATAGTGTTGGATTTTCATGAATTCTATGTTTTTGGAAATGAAAAGACATGATCTTCATCTTAGGCTTTGTAAATTTAGATTGTAAACTCTTGTCCTAAAAACCACAATAGCTTTAGTTAGTTCAGTCATTTGACTAAAATTTGTGTTTGAAGTTAGGATTGTTAATTATTTTGCAAGTTTAGGTCACCTAAGAACAAAGAAAATATTCATTTCTTGGAAGGCACAATGGACAACACTTAGGCACCCAAGTAGTATAAATTTCCACATAAAACTTAGAATTTGGTTGTGTTCCGTTTAAATGGCAAGGGTGGTCATTGAAATGTTAACAATCCATTGGTTTTTCATTCATCCTTGATGATGAGAGCATGTTCGAGAAACCACCTAGTTGGGAGCTCCAACTGGAACTGTAGCTTGGAGGAAAGATTTAAAATTTTAAATCCGGCGTGACGATCATGACCATGACATTGAAGACATCCCCTTGATAAAAGCAACAAGCTTAGAATTTGAAGAAGCTAGTGAAGACGGCAAGATGGTGTTTGAAGGGTCATTTTGGAAGAGGACAATCAGTTGGATTGGGTCTGCAATGGAGGGCTAAAATGTGACTGGCCAGGCCCTAGCCCGAGCCGGTAGCCCAATCTATGAAACACTAGTGACGCTTTAAGGCCAAATAAATTTTTTTTTAATAAGAACTCAATATGAAATTTTCTTCATACTAGCCTCACAAAAGAGGTGGAACATCCTCTTTTCTACTCTTCGTACACTCTATCCATACCTTTAAGATTGTAGGTTGTTTGTTTCTTTGGTAGGATGAGATCTCCCGGACTGTGTGTCCCCTCGTTGCGTTCTTGGTAAAGTCGGAAAGCCCTTAGCCAAGAGGGATGCACAGGCTTGGTTTCGTGACGATTAGACCCACGGTGAGAAAGTTATGGAATTTCAAAGTTTTTGTGGAGTGAAAAATAAAAAAATATTTTTACTAATATACATATCATTAATATACATATCATTAGTGAGATATATTTTTGAGCCAAATATAAATTCTGGTGGTTCAAATGTTGCAGTTTGGAGGGCGAGTTTGACAAAATTGCTTGTAAGATGATGAGTCCAACATGTGAATGACTTCTGGTGATGTGCATTTCATTGCAATTTGCTGGACAATATGATTGGTGAACGAGCTTTACATTGCAGTACCGTACATCATATGTTTGATGGAAGTAGGCCCCAAGAAAAGGATTGTTCACGGTACTAATTAAAGGTAGGTACACCCAAAATCACACCCTGTCTAAAACCACCATCATTCCTCAGTGTACATATCAAAAAATAAAATGTACTTATATGGAAGAAACGATTGTAGAACATCTAGCTAAATAAATTTTTACCCTGCTTCATTACTTTTGCATACCGTACCCAAATGTCTCGTTTAGTCAGTGATGTGTTGGAACCTCCTAGCACTTGCCATCAAGAAAGTATTAAAATCTAAGCAGTTGAATAATAGTAAGTAGGCACAGTTGCAAAACTAGTGGCGGTTTGGGAGGGACCCACCTTAGATGGCAACTATGTTGACAGAGTTTCATCGCAATTTTGGTAGGTTAGAAGGATTGATTTTTTTCCTATGCAAATTAAGTTAAAAGAAGGTATTTAAGTTTGTTCTATATGTATAATTTAGTTAAAACATTTAATTATCACATATCATACGTGCAAAAAATGTTGCACTAAGTGTATTGTGCACAACATTGMAAAACAATATGGTGTGCTTTTGGAAATTGTATTGATAAATTTCTTTCTCATAGTGACAAAATATTAATATTGAGTTTAGAATAAAGTTCATATGTTTGCTAGGGGACAATGGAAAGCAAATGATGTGATGTAAGATATGGTAATTTTAAATGGATGTTAGGAGTGAGTTAGTGGGTGTAACAAACAATCCATCTTTCAAAGGAGGGATTCAGTAGTTCACCTTCCTTCAAAGTCGGTTTCTTATCAATGGCATCAAAATTGTATAAACATTGATGGATCCAATGCACATCCTTCACAAGGTCTTTAACCCTTAAGCGCTCCAACCTCCATATTTAGGATGACTAGTGGAGAGCTTGTAGGCGTTGTTTAGTCCAACTAACTTCTCATTCATCCAATTTAATACTCAAATCTTGAAAAAAAAAATAAAACTTTTTTACTGACCAATTTCAAGAAATTGCAATTAAATATATTTTTGTACAAAGATACAAACAAAAATATGCAAAAAAAAATCAAAACACAATTGAGGCATCAAGGGATTAAAATATAAGAGTCCTTTCATTTGGCCCATATCTTACTAAATATTTTTGGTTACTTTTGGGAATGTCCAAAAAACATCATTGTACGCACACTAATCTCATTTGAGTTGTCTTCACTTTGAATTGAGATTTTGGTCTCAAAAGTACAATTTCAAGCTACAAAATGAAATCAAAAGTGTTCTTGTATTGTTGAGTGCACAAAAACTTTCAACCCCTTCAAACGGATTGGATCTGCAAGGATGAAACCAAAACCTCAATTTAAGGTGAAGACAAGTCAATAGGGTTTGATTGCATCCATAATATTATGTAACAATATACAAAGGTACCCAAAAATATTGTTGAAGACCCAAGACTATAGCTAGAAAGCAAAGAATCAAGACAAATATGGAGGCAACTATGTCATAATCAGTTGTTTTTCTCTCACCGTGGAGCCACAATCCAATGTCGTGGCACAGTCACACTGGTTTAAATTTGGAGGGACCATCCTCCATTCACTGCATGGTGTCTTGCTACAGTGCAAAAGAAAAACCCTGGTCATAATCACTTCATCTATGATTAAGTTGATCAAGGGCCCAAAAGTGTCGGATTTGCAGGGTCCTACAACGGACATTATCGTTGATTTAGGGCTCCTCCCCCATATGACAACATAAAAAATCTAAGGTGAACAAGTTTCGAGCTTCCCAAYAATTCACTCCTACAAACAGGAACAAAATCTTGCTGAATCACCTYAACAGCACAAAATTCTGAAAAGAAAGAGGAAAAGTGTGCCTTCAATTTGACCTAGTATACTGATACAAAAACATGATTTCAATGTACTGCACATGAGCTAACGCCAAGTTCAAACTGACATCCTGTCCTTCTAAGTACATTTTCTTGACGTTCACCCCCATTATGCATCCAAAATTGAACGCACCAGCAAAAGAACCTTAGCATGCACTTGAGTTGTGAAATATCCTGGTGCCGTTTGCTAGGAACGGACATGATTCTACCACTACAAATTCCAAGTCCCAGTTCTAGGCTTCACTTCTAGCTTCCGGGCTTCCCAGTTCTTCGTCTATTTGCAGCACCTCTAAAACATGCAGTGTGCTAAGGTTATGGGAACGTGTTGGTCAACACCCAGGCCGTAATCTAGCCCTTGATCATTATAAATGGTTCTGTGCAATACAGTTTCTATAAAACATACAAGCTCTTGTGCAACACCTGCTGAGGAATTCAGTAGTAGCCTTAAGTAGACATACCGCAAGCTTCTACTAAATCACCACTGTTTATTCACCCTGAAAGCAAAATGAGATCACTTGTTAAGTCACGACTCTTGCAAAAAACATCCTTTCTACTTCTAAACTACAGTAGTTAATTAAAATGTAAGAAGCAAACATGGTTGAGGTTGAAGGCAAGAAGACCTGCACGAGAAGACGCTCGGAGCTACTGTCCGACCCTGCAACATTTTTCCTTGGCCTGCCCCTTCCTCTTTTCTTGGTTACAGAATTCACACCTCTCGGAAGACTTTCACAATTGGAGTCCTGGGTCAATTTCTTAGTATGCTGCTTCTTTCCCTTTGTACTCTGTTGCTCCTGCGAGACTGAAGGACGTGGGGTATTGTGTGGTAATGATGAAGACTCGTCTTCAATCTGAGGATTAGATCTCTGAATCGTCTCGTCAACTGGTTTCCTGTGGGGTCGCCGTCCACGTCTGGACACATTTTTGCCTTTCAATATTTCAACAGCCTTCTCTATAGATAAATTTTCCACTTTAAATCCCTGCAAAAGACAAAAGGATTTCCTTAGCCCCTAAATGTCGTGCAAGACACAAATATCCCATTCATCACATCAACCACTGCTTTCATACGGTGGGAAGCTCCTTAGGAGTCACGTTGGGTATCGTCACACTCTAGGAATGAGTTGGGCTTTCTAATAGTGCAMTATACGGCACCAATAGACGGCCTCTCGAACTATGAAAGATCCAAAAACTCAAGTATGTCCATGGTTTACCTTTGTTCATAAAATTAYCATTCTCTATTAAGAAAGTCTTAAGACTTTGTAAACAATATAAATAATGGAATCTACATTTTTGGAAATTTTAAAACAAAATGCCTCTACATTGATTTGATAAAGATCTAAAAAGATATCTCTAAGTGGAATAATTTCTTGTCATCATCGCGCTTAACTTCATTTCGAATACCAAATAAAGCAAAGGTGCGGAAGTCATATATATAGCACATCTAATTTGTTGTTGCGAACCTTGTCGGCATTCATGAGTTAATCTTCGAACAGTCTGGTAAAAGAGATGAACTGTATTTAATAAATACTTTATCGTAGACAACAGAAGACCTCAGTATCGAAGACTACTTTGTATGAGATCTCACCTGGGGAACATTTGCACTAATTGCCCGGTGTCGCAGAAAGAAACCAAACTTTCCAATGCTAATGATAATGGGCGTCCCTTCTACAGGATGCATCCCCTGTCAAACAAGTCATTCAGGAAACGAAAAATAAAAAATTTGCAAGGGATCAATACCACGGATCCAGTAGTCAGTTTGATGAAAATGAACGAACTAGAAATACTTACCAACTCTCGAGGATAGCTCAATAACTCCAAGGCTTTTGTTAAAGTGACTTCCTCAGCTTTGACACCCTAAAAAAAYGGAGAAACACTACACAATTAGGAAAACGTAACCCGTAAATGAACCATCACTCATGGGTTGAAAATGACCAGAATTAGTAAATACTATTGCGTGTGCTGATCGACAAACAAATAAGATTCAACAAAAAGAAAGTCTCCATATCGCCTACTGAGAACTGCTGGAAGGGAGCATTTGAGCTTCACTGCCCTTTAGGGGTTACATACTGTATGTTGATACGCAAACAGCTCTTGGGACATAATTCTTCAAACTCAAAACAACATACCTTCGGTATCGTTGTTCGAGGCGGTTTCTGATTTTTGGAAGCTTCTCCAAGTTGCACATATGCTCCATAAGGCCCCACCCTCATCACCACCTAAGAATATCAGCAACATTCAGCGTCTAGTTATATTTCCGCAGACATCGTTTGCTTCCAAGACCGATTGAAAYATTCCCAACAAATGTACCTTCTGTCACAGTCAAACATCATTCTGCACAACTAGTTTTCATGTTGCCACAAGCAGGAAGGTAGTTGTGGTGCGTACGCCCTCAGGAAAATACCTCCAATTGCGTGGTCGGGTCCACACCAAGAACCTTGGCAGGATGTGCTATAGGAGACCATTGTTCAGATGGGGTTTCAGAGCCTTCATCACTACTTGATTCGTCTTCCTCACCAGATATCATATTGGCTTTAAAGCTGTCGTACAGAGATGGGCAAAGTAGCTGATATGAGAAAACCAAAACTTAAAGAAGAAAGGTCATTGCATTATATACCTCGTAACATTATCACTAGCTAATAGCTCGTTGACCTACACAAACAAATTTGTAGTGCTTCTGGTGAGACTTTCAATTTTGTATTTTATCTATGAACTACACAGAGAAATTGACTACTTGACGCTCAACTGAGTGGGGAGACTTATCATAATGACCGGCAACACTTTAAAGACAACACAGGAAGACTATAATTGGCAATTAAAAGTTGGAAGAGGCGAATACAGGCAGTTAGGGTGACGCGAACATCCAAAAAAGTAGCCAGCTCCAAATCGACTCAGTTTTAGAGACACCTTTCCTTCCTTGCAGCTGACACATCAAATTTTAAGATRAGGACTACATTAGTCATCAAGACATATAGGGCAAAAGAAAGAGAATGTTCTCCCTTTAAATTATCGCAGAAATAGAACTAAAAACAATGACTCGAAATCATTGCCTAAACCTTGTCAGCAAACTACGCTAATAAACAGAGTTGACGTCCACTAGAGGCATCCAAGACTCCTCAGGAAGTATAACCAGGTATAAATCACCTTGGACAAACTCTGTCCCCAGTCCCTGCACTTGTTGACGGAAAGAGCTGTTTGGCTAGCAGCTCTTCGAGCAGCACGGCCACCTTCACATTCAAAATGCAATGGCCAAAGAAATCATCTGAGGATAATCAAATCACACAAACTGGTAGAAAGAGGTGGAGAGTCAAAGCCTTGGGATAACGGGTTGTACCTTACTAATAGGAACTTTCATGGCATCCATAACATCCTCATGAAATTCAGGCCAGAAATTTCTCAGCACCTCCTTCCAGTTTGCATGTCCTGCTGATACTTCATCAAGCTGTCACACAAAACGAATCSTATTTGTGACGAGCCTGTCATACAAACAGTTTTAAGCAGACTAATTAAGTCACATCCAACCTCCCGCTCAAGCAGTGAGGCATCAAAACAAGCTTACTTGGAGTATCAATTGGAACATTAAAAAATTATCATCCAGCTATCTTGAAATATAGGCATTTTCTAGCACGATCACTAGAGAACATGCACGAGGGTTTTGAAATTTCAGGGACGAAACACCATATGTCATACCTGCCTCTCCATATTGGCAGTAAGAGCRAAGTCTGTAAACTCTGGAAAATAGTGAATGAGGAATGCGGATACCTGCACAGGAAATTTTAGTAGAAGCATSAAAAACAGAAATGCAAATGGGCAGGTCACCAAACTGTGGGAAAAAGTCACCTATGAAAGCTAAGTCAAGCAGAACAGAATTTAGTATGAAAAGTTTGAGAGGAGAAGAGTTTGAACGACAGGTTCGCATAACTTACCATGCGTCCTCGCACTTCAGGAAAAATTCGATGTTCATCAATTCTCATATAATTCCTGACCTGGAAAAAAGGGAGGTTTCCTTAGGACAGAATCCTCTTCTATCATGAGTTGATCTAGAAAAAAATCAGCAAGTGAAAAAAGTCCCGGAAAAAAGTCAACCACAAAGGTGCAACCGATATTAGGTACCAACATMCAAAATTAGATGTAACAACCAGAATCTATTAACTTTCGATCAGTCTCCAAAGCCATTCCAACTAATGCCTCCTTTAATTCTACAGACAATGGATAGAAGAAGAATTCTGAATAATTACAAGCAGAGAGGCCCCATAACATCCCAATATATTTTGAAGTTAGTCAGAAGATCAAAACCTGCAAAGTACGTAGAGAGGGAGCATATGTTGAAGGACGGCCAATGCCTAGCTCTTCCAGTTGCTTCACCTGCAACTTTCCACGTGAGAAAGAGGTTCTATGCTATCTCCAAGACTATGATCACAATCACAGTAATGMATTTGCAGCATGTACATGCTGAGCACAACACACAATTTGCTTACAAGTCAAATTAAGAGTTTAGAACAGAGAAGGCCGCAAAATCCAAAGAGGTGACAGAATATCAATAAACGTTATTATGAGCATTACTTAAACAGATTGTCAAAGCAACTGCAGAACTTTACATCAAAGTCACAACAGGCACATGAATTAGGCTCACTTACTAMAGTGCCCTCGGAAAAACGGGGTGGAGGCTCTGTGCAGTGCTGAAGTGGTCGAAACTCTAATAGTTTTATAAGATCTCCTGGCTTCTTTCCCACAAAACCATTGAATTACTACAACTGCTAATGAAATAATCAACAGACCCAACCATTACGAAAAGAGCTCTGAAAGAAATCACAAAAAACCGAGCACATTTCACCAGTCCCAATTATTAGAAAATTAAAATCAATAGCATTTCCTRTYCAGAGACAATTGAATGTCTATAGAGGACTTGGCATTCGTCACCTCAAGTTGATTCAAATCTAGAGTAGATCCACCGTCRTCTTTATCTTGAAGAATTTCCACAAATTTACCAAGTGCTGCCGTGTCCTGTGTATTAAACCAGCCAAACCAGGCACTCAATGTGGTTACCTCAACCAATCTGAGGGAATAAAAAMAAAACTATGACTGKAAGAGGAGCTAAATTTACGTCATCGKTACAGCTAGAATTTCAATAWTTTGATGCCCAAAACTAACAGTTCTTTATCTAAACAGTTCACGGCAGGGATGCACCTTATCAAACTAGGAAAATGGGCAAGAGCTTCTAACCTTATAGGCTTCAAGAAATCCAGAAATAGACGTAGCGGAGCTACTAGCACGTAGCTGCACATCATCATCATCATCCACTACGTATACGGAGACCTGCGTCTCACTCCAACCCAAGAATTTACACTTCTAAGTACCACGCATAATAAAACATTCCCCATCAGGATTATAAAGTCAGCAGCATAAGACATTGTTGATACATCTAACAATACATGAAAGAAGACCTCAACTACTGCTCTCATATTCTAGCTRCTGCCTAGCTTTCAGAAAATATCACATTCCTCGGCCACAGCAAGCAAGAAAAGTGTGTCCCCATCATTCCTCTCTGATTAATTGCCTCGATTGATTAAAACACTTGATGGACTGAACTCCATTCACTTTAGTATTGAGTATCCAAACCTGGCTGGATACAGCATGCTCCATCTGGCATGCCACAGTTCGAGCCCATATAAGGCTATACAGTTGCAAAGCATCTTCCTCCAAAACATTGGCTACGGATGCTACACCCACAATAGAAGTCCTGTTAATCATTCCCTACGTGCCAGAATTCAGAAGTATATCTTGATCACCTAAAGTGTGCACCCCATTCATAAAAGGACCTCGACATATGTGTGCATTTCAGTAGACCTGTAAAATGAATTTAGAATTATAGCATTATTAGATCTCCAACAACACTGGCATCACGAAGTACTCGATTTCCATGAATTTTCCAAGAATAAAGCACTGATTACACTTGTTCCATCGTAAACACTCTTACTGAGTGATTGTTCTGAACTCTTCAACGCAACCAATGCTTGATGCACTGACCATAGTTTAAAAACAGAATGTGAACACACTGAGCACAAAATGAACAAGCTTACATGGCAGGCGAAATATATCAGTTGGCCGAATAGCCTCATGAGCTTCTTGGGCATTTCTCAATTTGGACACCAAAACCCTGCTTTCAGCCAAAACGTAGTCTTGTCCATACCTGTACCACGCCATTGTAAGCAGAGACTCAGAATCCCAATACTTCATTCCATCCATGCCAATCCCAAAATAAAGAACCCAAGCTCAGCTGGTTTACAACACAAGGGGGATGCATTTGACATGAAGCCTAACCGATCAGTAAAACCACCAGCGAGCTCATTTGTAAATAACATTTAACCTATAAAGGCTAGCCATTGCTTACAAATTTGGTGTAAAATACCCCTAAATGAAGAGCCTAAAGAAAATCAAAGAAATCTGAAAGGAATGTGCAAATGAAAAGAGGTGGGATTTAATTACTCATACCTCGAGCAAACCAGATCCTTTATATTGTCCAATGCCTCTGCAGATATCTGAATTCAAACTCACAATAATTACCAGGTAAAATTAAGGCAAAAGGGACTACGAAAACCTGCAGGTACATGCTCGCGCAACTCTTAGAAACCTGTTTAAAATCCTCATAATACGTTCATATRTATGAGGAMGTTACTAAAATAAAGCACAACGGACCTGAAAACCATCAGTTCGCATGTACGTAATCAGTCCTGTTTGTTCATCATCATTGAGTTTCACTCCCTCGTATAATTGATGAGCTATCTGCAAACATAATCAAAMTCTCTGAGCAAAATAATTCAGAGAATTTGACTCTTCGATTCCAGTATTCATATTTGCCAAAACTACGAGGGATGAACAAAGTCACAGAGCCCTCAAAACACTCATCCAGCTTCGATATTCTGCCTCTGAGAACTAAGACAGGCAGCATCTTTCTGACAAAAACTGTGGAACTAAGATGTAACGAAATGACAACCATTTAATGTAGAACTACCCTCGGATTCCTCCTTTGAACCAAAATTATCCCATTTTCTGACAACAAAATGAATTTGCACCAAGGGTATCAGCAACCACAATCAAAGCAGCACAAACAAATTGTCATGAAACCGATCCAAGCTTCGCAGGAACTTACCGACATAGTACGGGTGGCCCCAAATCCTAACTTGGCGGAAGCATCCTGTTGTAATGTGGAAGTGATGTAAGGGACTGGAGGCTTGCGACGAATGAAACCCTTTTTCACACTTTCTACACGCAGAATGGCTTCTGAAACTTTTTTGCACGCAGCTTGTGCATCCAAATCATTGGCAATAGAAAACTGACCCAGTTTCTCTCCCTTCAAGTGACTCAAGCGAGCAGAAAACGAAACTCCATCCTGGGCTCCATCCTTTCTTAGTTGAGTTTCAACACTCCAATATTCTCGGCTCTGAAATGCCTCAATCTCCTGCTCACGGTCACAAATCAAGCGAAGAGCAGCTGACTGCACACGCCCGGCTGCCCTGCTGCCCGGCAACTTGCGCCACAGAACAGGCGACAGGTTGAAGCCGATCAGATAATCGAGTGCCCGCCGCGCAAGATACGCATCCACCAAGGTCTCACTCACATCTCGGGCAGATTCCATGGCCCTGAGCACTGCTGTCTCGGTAATTTCATGAAACATCACTCGTTTCACTTGGATCTCCTTATTCAAAGCCCCCTCCATCTTCAACATCTCTAAGACGTGCCACGCAATCGCCTCTCCTTCCCTGTCTGGATCGGATGCCAAAACCAAAACCTGCGCTCTAAAACCCCACAACACACAGAAACACACACACAGTGCCAAGTTATTAGCAATTTACTTTTGTCTTAAATAAAGGGCCTCTTTTAACCAATTCATCATTTGAAAAATGTTCAACCTGTGCACTTCTGAACTAATTGGATTCAAATTCTCACTCAGTTGCTAACACTTTTAACACAGTTTAAAAGGTTGTGTCACTCACACATTATTTTATATTGAATTTCGAAGTCTTCTGATGTAATCCAAGACTAAACCAATAATCCATTGACCACCACTTCAAATTTCGCAATCCTAAAATTCATGCAGTCAGAGCACTGATACATATGATTTGAAAATGAGATGCTACAAWTCGTTTCCAAAACCTGACAATGTTTTGGTTTCTGGTTCATTGCACTAGAAATTTGAGGGATTGTTTTTCTTACTGTGTTCTTGCTTGTTTGACTTAGGTCAAAATCCAGGACAAGGTAGTACGAAAAGAGGATGCAGAGGCCAACCGTTTCAGAGCAGTTTTGATAGAATTAATATGAGGACGAGCTGATCCTGGCACCTCCCAGAGCATTTTGAAATCGTCATCCGGTCGCACTGATCCAGCTCTTGAAGCAAGATCCCGAACATGGCCATAACTTGGCAGTACAGTAAAGCTCGGCCCAAGGCACTTGGCGATAGTCTTAGCCTTGCTGGGCGATTCTACGACCACTACAGATTGCAAACTTCCTCGATCGGGCTCTTTCTCTTTATGCTTCTTCCAATCATTTGCCTTCTTCTCAACCGGCGGTGGCGCTACACTGGTGCACATTCTGGCTCCCGAAAATCTTAAACCCTAAACCCTACCAAACATCAGCTCCAAAAATTCACCAGCAACATCCATTCTCTCAATTCCACAACCATCGCAACCAGTTTTCAAATCAGAATCGACTGCTCACACGCTTTTTAAACCCTAAATTTTTTAAGAAACCTCAAAACTCGACCCATTTATATGACGAAATAATGCAACGCCCGCTAACCTGCAGGACGACTTTGCGGTCGAAATTCCAGCACCAAAAGTTCACCAGACACATCCATTCTCTCGTTTCCACAACTATCACAACCAATTCTCAAATCACAATCAAACGCTCGCTCTCCTTGAACCCTAAGTATTCAATAAACTTCAAATTCGAGCTCATWATAAATGAACGAAGTAATGCAATGTCCGCTGACCTGCAGGACGAAATTGCGAACGAATTTTCGCTCCAGGAAGACGAAACAGCGGCCATCGGAATGGAAATTGGTCACGCACTTGTCCCACATTGCAGCAGGCACGGCGTATCCGCGAGTGGCAGCCATTTGGGACGACGACACCACCCGCTGGCAGCCTACGATCCAACTCATGAGCACTAGCTCTCTTGCTACTCCTTCACCTCCGTCCCCGTGCAATCTTCTCCTCCATTCCGAAACAGATTCAAGACTGAATCACTGAATCGCAATGTTCTGCGAGGGTGTGACGCATTCCTATGCATCGGTTTTTGGATCGGGAGATTGTGCGKAGGACGGGGAGGTCGAGGGAAGGCGATTCCTTCACTTGCGAGTTGCGAGATATGCAAACCAAGAATCTTTTGCAGTGATGTTGCAGAGGGTAGATTTGCTTAAACCCTGTGAATGCGAGTCGGATGGTGTGAAAAGGGTCTTGCTCGCGGTCGTGGCGGGGTACTCTCGGTCTTGGGGATAGTGTATAGGTTATGGCCACTTTTACCTTTTACGGTAACCCTAAAAGGGCGGACTGGTGCCCGTGAAAATCATCAATTCTGGCACCTTGCGAATCACTAGTTTAACCCTTGAACGCCGCCGCGGACGTTTTGCGTCCGATGAATGACAAGGAATCAAATCGTGTAGGATAGAATAGCAATTTTTCATCCTTGGTATTAGGAGTGGAAAGAGAAGATCTTCTTTAGTACTTTGACTTGCAATGAGTATATTTGGCTTTTCAAAGTAGATGATGTCACACAGTTTCAAAAATGCATGATTTTCACGGCCACCGGTCCGTCCTTCAAGGGTTAAGAAAATCCAAAAGTACTCATTGGTAGTCAAAGTACTATAGAAGATCTTCCTTTTCCATCTCCAATTCAGTGGGTGAATAGTTGCACTTTTGTGTTATACAATTTGATTCTCTGTCATTCATTGAATGCAAAACATCTGTCTTGAATTTTTTTGAAAGTTTGTTAATTTCTGCTTATATCTATGGTTTCAATATTCTAGATTTCATTCATTTGATTGAGAAGGAATTTTATAATTTAAATATTGAGGGCATCATTTTTTGATGAATAAGATATTAACTATCAAAGATATGATCACGAGACACGTTGATTAACATATAGATTATAGACTTGGGAGTGTTTAATCCAAGAATGATGAGACCTCTCACCAAGTTGTTTTGCATATGATAATATGATTTTTGAATTGATAGGAGCATTCTTCATTTCTATATTTATCTAGGCAATTAGCTATCAACTACTTTGAAGCTTCAAAATTTTGATACTACATATGAATGAAAATTTTATTTTCATCTTTTAGAGGAAAAAAATCATATATATCTTGTTGTTTAAATATGCAATTTATTCATAATGATTTCAAATACAATGAGCTTTTTAAGAAAAAAAACAACAAACTTTTGTATCAAATACAGAATAAGGTCAAAAAATTTGAACATTTCATTATAGGTGCATATTATTATAGAGAGAACTAAAATGTACATGAATTTTATGAATCATTCTATAAATTAAAAAAATCACAAAATAGTGGAAACAAACCTATTGTTCAATTTGCTTGCAATTGAATAATTAATTGTAGGAAATTTATATCCATTGTAGCTAGATCAACAAGTAAACAAACCTTTTTTCAATATTTGAAGCCCAAAATTGTAAATTCCTTCTAAAATCAATTATAGATTGAATATTTGTGATTTTTACAAAAAAAAAGGCCTTCTAAGTTGAAAATGTTAAGTTTTGATCATTTTAAAGATATTTTATTTTATTTCATTTTACTTATTCAAGTCATTTTTTAAGTGTCATTTTGAACTAAAAAGGACACAATTTGAAGTCAGATCCTCTAGTAAGTACTCTTTGAATTATATAATATTTTCAAAGCAAAATATTCATAATTGATGTTGTACAAATGCTGAAGAACTAATCTTAAGAAAAAGTGGTGGATGAAAAGATGCATTTTTGCGTGTTTGGAATGTGCTTGTGTTTATTTATTGTTCAAAATTTGAATGTCTAGTCCTTTAGAGGTCAAGGAACAACTCTAATTTAAACATAAAACATGCACATTCACAAAGAAATAAGGATGCAATAGAAATATCATTTACACCTAACTCAAGTTTTCATATCATATTTTTTCTTTGATGTTTCATTTTATCAAGTAAGTGTATTACATAACCATTGCAAGTACATCTCAACATTCAAGACTACTAGGATGCCAATTTTATAACCAATCAATTTGAGCTTTGGAGGCAAGATTAGAAGCAAGTTGGAAGATTGAAGAGATATTCAAGTTGGAAGTTGGGCATGAGCTCAGTCATATTATTAATTTGTTTTGTGTTTTCCTATATTTTGTCTAACAATTACAGATTAAAAAAAACGTGATTGAAATTTCTCACATAAATTACAAACATGTGGTTTCATGTAATAAAAAATAGATATTGAAGCTTGAATAGAAAAAAAATTGAAATGAAGCTTAAAATTCAAGTCCAAATGCACAGTGGTTTTCTATAAAGGTACGTGATGGTTGTTTGGACCAGTGAGTTTTCTTTTGCATAATGTAAAACAGAGTTAACACTTTTTATTTTGCACAATCATCATTGATATCTTATGCAATCCCAATTAACCCCTAAAGTCTCAAGGCCTTTTTCCTCTCAAAATCCATACAAAACTGTCATTTCTACTGCAAGGTGCAAAACTTTCAAAATTTTCAATTTTTTTGCATATCCAACCATAGGATCTTGCACTAGACTAGTATATGAATGTGTATGAAATTTTTCACAAACTTTGACTGCATAAATTGTAAGATATCTGCGTTTAAAGTGAATAAAACAAGCATTTTTATACATTCTATGAGTAGATTTTTTGGCTTTGAAGCTTCCTAATCAAATTATTTTGCTCTACTAAGCTTGAAATTAAAATTTTATGTGTTGAAGATTCAAGTTGAGGATTAGGGAAAAAAAATTCAAGAAAAACACACTTGATATTCAATCATTAAAAAATTGTTAAGTAGAAGTACGCCCAAGATTGGAAAAAAAACTAAATGGTTAATAGCTCTAAGATGGGATTGAAACACAATAATTCCAGCAGTGAGATTGTTTTGGCAAGTAAACTCAACCTTGTCCAACAATTTTTTTCAAGAAATTGTGAAAATTGCATTTAGAAATGAATCCTATAAGTTATTTTTTCAAGAGGATGCTTAGATTGCCCAAAAAACAAGATTGTCCATAACTTTCTCATTATTAGACCAAATAGAATGAATCAAAGCTTTTAATGTACAAAAAATTACAATCTTTGAGAAAAAAATTTAAAAAAAAAAAAATTATACTTTTGTGATTTTTTTGTTCTACCTGACAAACTAAAATTTATGCATAGTATGGCATAACTTTTGCCCCTACATCGATTGAGACAAAAATTATATTTTTAGTAAGCTAATGTGGTTTTCTATCACCAAAAGAAATTCAAAAAATTATGTCAAAAATTGAGATCACACGAGCCTGCCCGAAATCCCAAGTGTCCCCCGAGGGAACACTTGTGACTTTAGAGGTTAAGCATACCAAATTTCAATTTCAAAAAACTAAACCTCTATTTCTGGTTATTTTTTTCATATAATTTTCATGGTTTGACAAGAAAATTCATTAGAAAACAATGATGATGGATTTTGTAATTTTCTTTGCAAAGATATGTAGGAAACATCAACGAGTACATAAGGTAAAACATCCCATTGTAGTCAAATGACCCATAGTGGACATCTAATGACCCCATGACTGTTTTTGAAACCATAATCAATTTCTAACATGTCCCCCAAGGAGTGATTTTTGACCTCAATAGGAGCACCCTACTTTTGATGGTAAATCATTGTAGGAAGTGACTTTTTAGGTCCTTCCGCAATAGAAATTATTGTGACCACTTTAGGTGATTAAGATGGCCATCTTGGATATAATTTTTGTTGGTTATCAAGTAGGCTATTGGCTCTTTTGGGCAAATCACTTCAAAAATTCACAACTAATTCATACTTTGTCTGAAAAACATATTTTTAATTGCTCTCACTATTTCTCACACTCTCACTATTTCTCACACTGGTCTTTACGTGGAATTTTTTTTGAAAAACTTCAGCAATGGCATGAGACAAACTCCAAATTCTCACCACTATGGGTTGTTTTACCTTATTTCCTTTGACAAACATCTCCATGAAAGTTTCACGATTCCTTCCAAAGGGATTTAGTCAATGGAGGTGTGACAATGTTCTTAGCGTAATTTTCAAAAATAGATATCTCTGTCTTCCAGCCGTCCTAGGCACCACACGCCGCACCGCATAGGGGCTCCTTCTTACTTGTAGTTAGGAATAACACTTATTCTTCTGCCCACGTCGCCTACGAGTGGGTGCTTGTATTTTAACTCTTGCAGTAAAGGTCTCCTACACTTGTGTCAAAAAAAAGAAAAAAAAGATAGATATCTCTTTAATGTAATTAGACTTTTGTAATAAAAAGATGTTGTATTTTGATTTATATTTAATATTTAAATTAATTATATAGAATATAAATCTTTTAATTAACGAAAGTTAATGGAAACAACGTAGATACCGTTTGGAAGAAGCGAGAAATATATTTCCATTAGTCCACCTACTAATAAATGAGAGTACCAAGCAAGGAATTCATGGGCTGGAATCAATGGATTTTAAGAAGTCTGACACCAACAGACCGAATCAGGGAGGTACAGTATTAACTAAAGGCAACCTACAAGTGGCCAGCATTAGTTAAGTTAATCCATCCATAGAATGGTGAGCAGCTGTTTATTTGGGGAAACTGGAGAAAAAAAGAACTAGAATTACAATTACAATTTTAACAGTTTCGAGAAAATTTCGAAAAAAATTAAAAACCATGAAAATTTTGAAAATTTTGAAAAACAAAAAATGGAGTGGAAACTAGATTATGGGAACCATGTTTTCCTCATTAATCCTTGACGTTTGAGCACCCCAGTTCATGTTTACAAAAATCGAGACCCTTCTCAATTCATTCCAATCAAATTATTATCTAAAATGAAATCCACATAAATTGAGTGTACTGATTGGTAGAGAGAAGTTTAGAGCTAGAGAGAAAAGGATGTGTCTTTTGAGAGTACCAGTGAAAAGATTATAATAGTCAAACACAAAAATCTTTCAATTTGGAGAGGCCATATTTGAGGCTCTAGGGCACTCAGAGGTTAAACAACAATTCGGATGTTTTTTCGGCCAATAAATGACTAAGAATCTTTTTATATAGGATGGAAGTGCAATTATTTATCCTTGGAATTTTTTTCAAAAAGGAGGGAGATCATGCACGAATAGTTTGATGTCCAACCAACACTTTTGTTTTTTTGAAGAAGATCATGTTATATAGTGCCAAAAGGGAATGATTTCTTCAAGTCAACATTGAAGCGTTTGGGTTCATCTTTAAAACATTTAAAATCAAGAACTATGTGAAAACTCAAGTTTTGACTTTCAAATTTTTTGAGGAGCTTGCAATGTCCTTAAGCTAATGAAGAGATGAAGGGCACTTTTAACTCCTAAATGCTCAAGGCTTTTCTTGAAATTCTTGAATTTTTCTCTAAACTAGACCTAAAAAGCAAATTTCGCTAAGTTTTACCAATTTCATTATAACATTAGTATTTGTACAAATTCAAACAAGACGTGTTATGGATCACACAAGAAAAAGAACTCAACAATATTGTTGAAAGATTATACTATTTGTTTAAAAAAAAAGGCATTAAAATTGTGAAAGTGATGTAAAATCTTTCAATTTTCTTTTTACATCTAGAATTGAGGTCATTGAAAAAGTACGTGGTTAAAAGGAAATAAAATGCATAACCATGATCAATTTTGCACTTCTTAAAACCTACTCTACAAATTTTACAATCCATTAGATGAGATTTGAGGGTTGTAGAAGGTTGCGAAATGTCAATTTAAATTTTTTTCTAATTTCAAAAACATTTTTTTTCTAATTTTTTTGTCTTTATAACCCTAATAGCAAACAAATGTTCCCTAATTGCATTAAAAACAACAAGGTGAACAAGACAGAAAAAGCCCTTCTACTCTTGCTTCAAAAAACATCAAATGAATTCCAACATGATTCCCCCCTCCAAGTATTAGTGTACTCTAGACTCATCTTCAAGATCCCCCCACACTAAAAAATCAAGATTTGCAATGGACACCCTTGCACAGGATTTTCAATAGAAAGACTATAAGAACCCCGTGTTTTCTTGGATGCTGGGTTTTGGCATCGGGATGTCCAGTTTGACGTCCAATTCGACGTCCAAAAAATCGTGCTAGCTTGGACGTGCCATTTGCACGCGGTGTCCAGGCAGATTTTAACGATTTTTGCTTGGACATTAGCTTTGACATTGGTCTACGGGGGTTCAGGAGTTTGACATGTGGCTGCCACCTAAGCGCGGGAAAGCCAGCATGCTACTTTTTTCATCTATTGCCCGTCCATGACATGTCATGCCATGTGGCAATTCAAAAATTGGCTGACGTGGCATCCAAAGATGCTGACGTGGCAATATTTTGAAGCAACCTCATTGGTCATTTAAGAAATGCAGGGATGTTCTCAAAAACATTAAATTGTATATTGAAAATAACATGTTATATACAATATACTATACACCATATATAATACAAAATACAAAATATATCATATACAATACATTGTTCAAAATACAGCATGTATAATATACCATAAAATATACCATACAATTGATACAAGATACACCATACAAAATACGCCATACAAAATACACCATACAAAATACACCATGCTACATTCACGTTCTATCATTCCTATTCTAATGAATTTCCGACACAAACTTACACATGCAATTCATTTTCATTTCAAGTCCAATTGTAAATTTGTAAAGTATTTCATTATTTCAATTCTCTTTTCACATGTCAAATCTAAAAATTTGGTCACCAAAAAAATATGAGGTTAAAAGTAGTATCATGCATAACCCCAATCAATTTATGGCATCCCAAAAGTCAAAATATACTCTACCAGTTTGTTAAATGAAATTCTAATGTCATTTTTTCTCAAAGATTTAGCGTATTTGAGGCTCATTCCCAAGAGCCCTCAACACTACGAAGTCATTTGAATTAAAATTCAAAATGCAATTCATGCTTCCATGCATTTTAATTTTTAAGTTGGACTCGTGATAAATTCAACTTCGACTAAATTCAAAAATTGGAATTGAATTAGAAAATCACTTCAAGTACAATACAAATTTACAATTGGACTTGAAATGAAAATGAATTGCATGTGTAAGTTTGTGTCGGAAATTCATTAGAATAGGAATGATAGAACGTGAATGTAATTTGAAATTTTCAATCCGTACAAATAGAATTCCATTTCTTAAAAGTTCAAATTGGAGAGCAATGACAAAAATGTTGCATTCGAATTTGAAATGACATAACATTGCTATTTATTGAATTGGATGTCATGCATTGCATTTGAATCTTAATGGTTTCCAAATTTCATGTATGATGTGTAATAATTTGTTTTAAATCAATCAATTTCTTAAGTTGAAGTACACTTTAATTTATTTTAGTTCAATTCCAAGCTTTCTTAATATTTTAATTGAGTTCATCCATCATCATGACTCGATTACTTAAATATGAATAACGAATTGGCTTGGACTTGAACTTCAATTTGACCTTGAATCAAAAAAGAAGTAATGAATTTTGAAATAATACTTAGGATTTAAACTGTYAAGGGTTTAGGGTTTAGGGTTTGTACAGTTTAGGCCATTACGATCTGAAGTTTAAAAGTTTCATAAAAGCAAAGGAATCCTAAGCGCTGCAAGGAATCCAAGGATATCATGCCGTTGCCCYCTTCCGTCCRCCYTGGTTTACATCCGCCCGCTCAGCCATTTGGGCGGACGCAGAATTTTTTTTCAAGCAACTTTGACTGCGATTAGCGGATTCAGTTTTTGGAATTTTGCAGCGTGTAACATACCATTGGAAAGGTCTTGAAAGCACCTTTCCAATGGTATATTATACGCCCCAAAATTCAAAAAATTGAATCCCCAATTCGCAGTCAAAGTTGCATGTTTTCATTGAGCGGCCGTCCGACCAGCGGACCAGCGGGATCTGCTAGTCTGCCCGTTCGCGGTCCGCCAAGCCGTCCGCTCAGCCATTTGGGCGGACGCAGAATTTTTTTTCCAGGCAACTTTGATTGCGATTTGCGGATTCAGTTTTTTGAATTTTGTGGCTTGTAACATACCATTGGAAAGGTCTTGAAAGCACCTTTCCAATGGTATATTATACGCCCCAAAAATCAAAAAATTGAATCCGCAAATTGCAATCAAAGTTGCCTTCTTTCATTGAGCGGCCGTCCGCCCAGCAGACCTGCGGGGTCCGTGGGTCCACTAGTCCGCCCGTCCGCGGTCCCCTGGTCTGCGGGTCCGCCTATCCGTGGTTCGTTGGTCTGCGGGTCCGTCGATCCGCTGGGTCCACGGGTCCGCCCGCTTGTCCGCTACCCCGTCCGCCCGTCTAAATGATCGTCCTTCCGTCCAGCAGACGGGGCCTGTCCGCGCGATTGCCTGTCTGTCTATGTCTCCGGACGCTCCAGGGGCAGCAGACGTGGACGTTGGACGTCCATGCAACCTTGGTAGCAAAGACGTCCGTTCAAGACATTTTTTTGAACATCAATTTGTCAGAAGTGTTGTCTCCAAAGATATAACTGTTTGAGATAGCACTCATATGTCTGATCGAAATTTCAACTATGCTGTGGATCGCATCCTTGGAAAATCCACATTTTCGTTGTGTCCGCGCACGTTGCATTCGAATGTCTGATTGGATGGATGATGTGTCTTGGGACACGGGACGTCAAGGGACAGACATCAGAAAAAACACGGATTTCTTATAGTGAAATATAATAAACTTATAGAAAAAATAGTAGTTCCAATCGATTTCTATTTTACTTCAAAGTTAAGTCAACACCCAAATATGGTACTTTGGGCATTTAGGGGTTAAATAGTGTAAAAATAATAAACTCATTTCCTAATTTTTATTTTTAAACAATTCAGTTTATTTCAATTGAAGATACAAACTACATTCCTACCATGGCTATGGTCAACTCGTAATTGCGTAAACTCTTTAGCATCATGCAATTGTGGAGTTACACAAAAACCATACATACTTTTAGTATCAAACCATCTAAAAGATGACCCACCACCTATACAACAAAAAACAAACATTATGATTCAATTTGTGGAATTGTCATGTTGTCACAATAGATATGTAAGATAAGCCGTTACTTGCAAAGAAAACAAATATGAAACACTACTCAACAACATCACATATTTGAAGTGGAAAGTTGCACTACTATTAAATATCGTAGTTGGCATTAGAAGAGTCATCCCAACAATGCCAAAGTCATGTAAAATCTATACAACATCTCAAATGTAAACAATGCTTAATCAAACGAATTATTAGAAAAGTTCATTACAATGTGATAAAATACCTCCAATACACAATACACATATAAAAGAGACTAAAAAATAACCCACTTTCTTTTCAAAACAAAACTAGACTAATTTCTTCTCAATTAGCTCATGATAGAATCAAAGTACAATGACATAATTAGTGACCACATAGGTTTCAAATATTGGCCATCAAACCACAAACTCATTGACCTTTCACAAATACTATCCAACTTAATAAAGTGACACATGCTAGTACTAACAAAAGTCATATAACACTACTTAGAATACAAAATTGCACTAAAATAATAATTTTTAAAATAAAATGGAGCAAATAACAAATTCAACAATGATCATTAGATACGAGACATTGAAAACTATTGGTCACTAATTAATTTTGGTTATTTGTTACAATTTTTAGATTTGTGACATACAATCAACATTGCTTTCCGTGCCTTCAAGACACAACTACTTATACTACTTCCAAGAGACTTTTCATTCATACAATACTACATGTATGCCTCTTGGATTTTTTCAATGCTCAATTAAAAAAATATAAAAACATGCATGTTTATCTTTCTCTTCCTTTATTTCCTATTTTACAAAAAGATTTTATTTATTTAACTTTTTTTCCCCTCTTTCATTTATTTAAAAAAAAAAAAGTTTGATCATTTTCTTTAACTTTTCCCTTCTATTCTTATTTTTTCTATTTCAAAAATGAAATTGGTAAAAGCACACATCATCTCACAGATGTCAAAGTCTGTGGCATAACTTCAACAATTAACAATGAGGTCAATTTAGAGAAATGTATTTATACAATGTTGAATAAGAAATGTATCAAAAATTCAATTCATAAGCATGTACCAAATGAACATCTCATGTTAAGAACAATTGTATGTAATTGTGCACAATAGAGCATAAATAAATATTATATTCTTTGCATGCTCATTATGTCCTCAATAGGAAAAAGAAAATTCAACCTATTGTTAGACCAAGTTTGATTGATGTGCTAGATTAATTGAAAAAATTAACTGAAAAGCTAATTAGCTAAAAAATTAATTGAGGAGCTAAATTAAATGAAAAAATTGATCAACTCAGAAGCTAAAATTTGTTTTGGTAATTAAAAGGTCTTTAATCCTATACCAATAAAAATATATATGGTAGAACTATAAGGTTGTTATATGAGGTTATATCAATAATATTAATTTCTACTAAAAGTATTTTGTAATTATAATAATTAATTTAATTTTTAGTTCAATTTATAAAATTAAAATAATTAAAAACAGAACATGTTATTTAATTCCAATTGTACATAATATTGTATGCACTGATGTAGCAATAACAAACATCAACTGAACCAATTCAAATGGCTAGTTCATATATTTATTTACTTTGACTCATTCTCTAAGCTCCCAAAAATTTAGCTATCCAGATGGGAGGAAGTTCTTGAGCTCACATATAATGATTATAAGCATGTAAAAAATAGAAACAAAAAAGACTTTACATTGGTAGGTGGAGATTTCTTCAATCCAACGGAGGAGCCCAATCCGGCCCTAGATGGGAGTTCCGGCCACCAAAAACCTCGGCCCAATTGCTCCCTTGGGGCTGGATGGTTTGGCGTCAAAACCATGCCACCTAATGTGACACGTAGGATGAGTTGTAGTTCCGGCCGGCCTCAAGTATAAAGCCCTTGGGCCGGATTTGGAGAAATTGAGTGATCCTACTCGTTCACACTTGGAGAATTCCGACCAGCCTTCAATCCAGCCCCAAATGTAAACCGGGCCTAACTCTTGAAGGACCAAGGCATTTTCTGGCTCAAAAACCACTCAAAACTGCCATAACTGTTGCGTTCATTTAAGGAATCAAATGAACATTTTTGGAAAATCTAACCATAGGATCTCATTCGTCACTTGTTTTGAAGCATGTGTAAAAATTTCATGAAGTTTGACCCTATAGATTCAAAGATATGAGCATTCAAAGTTAAGAACAAAAAAATTTGAACTCTCCTTTGCAATTTCATATGACTTTGACCACCATTTATGAAAAGTTTTTGCACAACAAACCTTGAGTTTAAATTTTTTTGTATTGAGCATTTAAGTTGAGATTCAAAGGGAAAAACATTTGAAGAAAAAATACATGATTTTCAATCTTTAAAAAAATTGCTAAGTAGAAGTAGGTCCAAGATTGAGCAAAACTCTAAATTGTTAATAGCTTGTAAGATGGAATTCAAACACCAAAATTCCATAGGTGAGATTGTTCTTGCAAACAAAGTTACCTCTATGCAAAAAGAAAAATTGAAAAATAGTAAGCATTATATTAAAAAATGAAACCTACAAGTTATTTTTTCAAGAGCGTGCTTAGATTGCCTGAAAAACAAGATTGTCCATAACTTTCTCAATATTAGTCCAAATAGAATGAATCAAAGCTTCAAATGTAGACAGAAGCATAATCTTTGAGAAAAAGAATAAAAATTTTAAAATTTCTTTTTTTTATTCTGCCCGACAAACTACTTTTGGACATAGGGTGGCATAACTTTTGCTTCCGGGCACAAATTGAAATAAAAATTACATTTTTAGAAAGCTAATGTGATTTTCTACCTTCAAAACATGTTTCAAAAAATAATGTCAAAAATCGAGGTCACACAAGCCTGCCCAAAATCCCAAGTGTCCCCCGTAGGAACTTTGGTCCTTTAGGGATTTACCCGTGAATGTTGAGGCGAATGTTTTGCGACCAATGGATGACAAAAAAATCAATCTTTGTAGGACGGCATTGCAATTGTTCATCCTCAAAATTTTGTGTGGAAAGGGAAGATCTTCTACAGTACTTTCATTCCCAGAGAGTATTTTTGGATTATTTTAGACTTCTCTAAATAGGGGGATTAACCCCTAAAGGACCAAGGCCTTTTTTGTGAAAAAACACTCAAAACTATCATTTCCATAGCAAAGAGTAAAAAAATTGGAATTCTTTTTTGCACATCTAACCGTAGGATCTTGCACCTATTTAGTATGAGGATGTGTGGAAAAAATGTCAACATTTTTGGACCCATAGATTGCAAGATATTTGCGTTGTAAGCTTTAAATCTTTATGGTGGAAAAATAAATTGAGAATCTAGGGGAAAAAAAATTCAAAAAAATACTTAAATTTTATTCTTTAAAAAATTGTTAAGTAGAAGTAGGTACAAGATCGAAGGAAAATCTAATTTATTAATATCTCTAAGGTGGAATTAATATGCACTAATTCCAATGGTGAGATTGTTCTAGCATTCAAACTAGACCATGTGGAACTTTTTTTGTCTTAAAATTGTAAAAATTGTAATCAGAAATGAATCCTACAATTTATTTTTTCAAAAAGATTTTTCAATTGCCCATAAAACAAGATTGTCCATAACTTTCTCATAAAAAGTCCAAATGGAATGAATCAATGCTTTCCAAGTAGGAAAAAATACAAGCTATGAGAAAAAAAATTCAAAAAATAAAGTTTTAATTTTTGAAACTTTTTTTTGGTGCCACATCCCCCCCTCCCCCCCCCTCTCCCCTGTGTTGAGTTGTTTGGGGCATAACTTTGGTCCCAAGCACCGATTGAAAAAAAAATTATATTACCATGAAGTTCATTAGTTTTTCTATCTTCAAAAAAGGTTTCAAAAAATGAGGACAAAAATTGAGACTATAGGTACATGCCCGAAATCTACCTTGTCCCCTGCAAGGACAAATGGTCCTTTAAGGGTTAAGGGGATCAAACAATTTAGGGGACCAAATGAGGGAAACTATAGATGTCCAAAACATGATGTACAATCCCCGGACACTTCAGTCACTGTTGATGTTCAACAAAGGTAGATATCTATATAATGTGAAATGTCAATTAATTAATATGGATCCCTTTAATATCCCTATTCAATGAAGTGATTTCCATGGTATCAAAATGGATGATTTCCACAGTCATCAATCCATACTTTAAGGGTTAAAATTTGGTGAAGCATTTTATTTCTTCACATAGCCACCTTTTGGACCAAAAAGCTCTTTTCAATCAAATTCATACACTTTTTCAACCAAACTTGGCAATTTCATCCATATTTTTAATAGAATTGAAAATTTTCTTGTCAATGAAGACTACTTTTATCTTGCTTAAAGTAGATATTTATTTTGAAATGGTGCAATCTGGCACCATGGTGCCAAAAAAAAGGCTTGATCTACACTAAATAGGGATATCAAGGGGATCCATGCTAATTAATTGACATTTCACACTAAATAAATATCAACCTTTATTGTACATAAATGGTTATTGAAGTGTCTGGAGGTTGTACATCATGTTTCAAACATCTATAGTTTTCTACAATAAATCCCTTTAATTTTTGGTCCCCTTAAAACCCCTATTCAGTAACTATGAGTACACTAATGATAGTATATAGAGTTGGCAACACTAATTACGAAGCACAACACTAAATGTCAACAATCATGTTAGTGTTACAACACCTAATGCCAATATAGACACTATTTGTCAACTATTGGATAAAATTATTTTACAAAATTATATTTAGTGTTACATATTATTTCACTAAATTGCAATGAAAAAAATATAAGTCTAAATGTATGAATTAAGGGGTGGTGAACACAATACTAAATGCAAACTACTTGAAATTTAGAGTGGGTGTGGTAAAAGTTCAAGTAATGCTATTAGTAACATAACACAAAATACCATTATTAGTGTAGTGATGGAGGAGTTTTAAATTTCACCAGTAGTAATCCGTGAGTTCATTTTTGATGTATTCCACTTTTTCTTCATCTAATTTCTCTAATATTTTCTTTATTTGTTATACAACAAACGATCTTTTTTTCTTGAAATTTTGATTGTTCTTTTTAATTATATAGTCTAGTTTCAGAATTTAGAATAAACAAATTCTACAGGTTTTTCCCCTTTAGTTATCGTTCCTCAATTCAAATGCACATAACATTGAAATTTCTTCAGAATTGCAAATTTTGGTATGATAGGCTAAAACTATGAAGTAATCATTCAACATGAATGTAGAATAATATTTAATATAATTGTGCTCACATTTATACCGCAAATGACAATGATGCTAGTGTGTGGGTGCAAAGACCTGAGCCTACAAGCCTTGACCCTAGTTGTAGGCATGTACTTACAATCCTTTGAAGGTGTTTATAACATATGTAAAATCAAACTTCTCTTATTGCATGGGAATGGTGGAGACTAGTTATCAGCAATATGCACATAGAGAAGCACAAGTGCCAATTGGCAATTATGTCTACATGCTCATGTCATACAATAGTTGTGTTTAATTGGTGGATCATCTAAACAAGTAGGATCTTTTAGATTGCCAATTGTAGTTTGCATTTTTTCTGGGACATGTATCGTTGTCTTCTTTGGAAAGGGGGCAACCACGCAGTCTAGAAAAAATTCAAACTACAAGAATACATGTTTGTGAGCAAATAGGGTCTTTTAGACAGACAATTGTAGATTGCATTTTTTCTGAGACATGAATCATTGTCTTATTTGAAAAGAGAGGCAACCACACAGTCTAGAAAAAATTCAAACTACAAGAGCACATGTTTGTGAGCAAGTAGGATCTTTTACATTGCCAATTGTAGTTTGCATACTTTTTTGGGACATGTATCATTTTGGAACATGTATGTTTCTTTGATTCAATTTGTATTTTTGGAACAAGCTAGATTTAGGATTTTTTTTGTACAACTTAGATTCTTGAATTTTTTTTTAGAACAAAGCAATGTTTGAATTTTCATAAGAAGCTACATTTTGGATTTTTTTTCCCAAGACAAACAAAATTTTTAAATTGTTCAATTTAGGTACCTTGCATTATTTTTTGAAACTATAATTTTTTGAGACTTTCATAAGTTCAATATTGATATAGAACATTTTTTTAATTTTATTGATAATTCAATGATTTAATAATTCATCTTAAAATATGGTTTTCATAACATTGTATATATGTATAACTTATTATTATCACAATAATATTTCTTTTCTGAAGCCTAGAATTTTTACTTTCTCCCTTTTCATTTGTAACAAGTTAGGTTTTGGCTTTTTGTGTCAATAATTTGCCGTTCTCATATATTTTCAATTTTGAAATGAATTAGTATAAATTTTTTCATGTCGATTTTCAAATGTTGATAGGTAAAGTATATTTTTGAATAGGTTGTTGTCAGTCATTTGAGCCATATTTTGCTTGGCTATTGGTACATTTGGTACATATGTTACTTGCAACTTGTGCACATGCATCAATCCAAGTGTGTGAGGTAGGTGAACGACCAATTTGATAATCACTCTTCCTTCTTCTCCGTGGTGGTCCAATATACTTTTCGTATGTAGAGCATGTAGAACCCATTTGCAGTCACAAATTTCTTGCCACACCTGTTTTTCCTCAAAATCACTAATGATTTGAGAGTGGTGAAGTTAACTTGTAAGCGGTTGTTGTGTAAAAATCCAACCTCAAAAAGCCTTGATTTAGGGTTACCAAAGAGTGATTGTACATAATTTCCCTCAAAATATGCTAAAATTTGCTTCCATATGCCATTTCAAAACATCTTTTAGGAATTAAGAAAAGTAGTTGGAAATTGGTCATGGACCCAAGTATAAATGCCGAGGCATTAGGCAAGAAGCACGACCTCCAAGAGACCTCTACTTTTGTACCAGCAACTAAACTTTTTTTGCATATTGAAAAAAAAAAAAATAATTAATTAAATTTTTTTTGCACTCCAACATGGTCGACATTACACTTTGTAGGACTCCAAAATTTATTGCATTTTTTTTAAACTAAAGAAAATTGTTTCTTTAATATTTTTAAAATTTGGCCAGCACTATTCATTGCAAAATTTAGTTTCTCAATGCTAAATATATTTTTTCAAAGGTGTTTAAGGCGCAACGTTTAATTGTCTACACGAAGGTGAGCTCGGCCGACGTGACGCGCGGGTCAGACCACAGACCCCAACTGCAACCCACGCCCTGGCCAGATCCAACCTTGACGGAGGCGTGCCAGAGCAACGGAGCGCCCGCTTGACGGAGACTCGCGACGAACAACCCCTACACATCCTGCATATGACGAACGACCTCACAAGACGTCATGTATAGGAAGCGCTGGGACGATGTGCAAAGAGGAGCAATTAATGCTCGGAGGCACTTTAGCAAGACCCCAAACAACTCGCGCCCAGTTGCCTGCAAGTTAGTTGTTGAGTTTTTGCTCATGGTTTGGCGATGTTCCGCTTTTTTGCTGAGGTGTGCCAATATTTGTTGTGTTATTGTATTGTGAACTCTCTCTCATGCTTTACGGGTTTGAATGAGGTTTAGGGTGTAGGGTTCTTGCTGTGGCCTTCATCAATTTCTTGGGGGAACAACGCACCTCTCTCTTGTTGGTTTAGGGTTTAGGGTGCTAGGGTCGCGCATTGCAGGTGTGGATCCATGGTGAGGTCGTTAGGCGACATGGCAAAGGTGATGGAGCGCGAGGGAATGCGAGAGAGATGAGTAGATTTCTCCTTGTGACATGGCGGTTGAAGCTTGTAGGATAGTCTGGGTTTGTCTCCTGTCCCTGCGTGAAGTTGTCCAGCCTTTCCCAAAGAATAACAACAATTTCGGAATGATATATGCGACTTTGTGCAGTGGTCGTATGTGGGAGCCAGTTTAGATCAGCATACTTTATGACTTCCGGATTTGGATTCTATGTAGTGTCTCCGTTTTAGGATTGTAAGGTTCAGGAGCTTCAGGCTTTTGGTCCGTAAACGTGTAGAAAGCTGGATCATCACTCCATTCCATTCCCGATCCGTAGGTTACAGCTGTGATGAGGACACGCCCTAAGTCACAGTGTGATAATAAGACCCTGTTTCACAAATCTCTTGAGAACAGCTGAATATTCTAATAGTTTGAAGCGGAGAAGGAACACTAGTTGTTATCTAACTTGTCGAGCATAATTATGGTATCTGAGAAATGCGTAGTTTATAATGAAGGTATGCATAAGGAATTATCTAGCAGAACTAGATAGTGACCTCCTATGAAGACAAAAGTGAAGAGACCCAACATTCAAAATAGAGTACGGTGAAGGTATCTACGAGGGGTTCTCTGCAACATGAAGACAATATTGAACCCTAAAACCAAAAAGTAATGAGATGGAAAAAACGTAGTGTACGATGAAGGTACACAGAAAAAAAAGTCTGCAGCAAGAAGACATTGACATGCTGTGAATACAAAATTGAAGACAGGAAAGAAAAAGCGTGCTTGAGAGACACGGCAGTCTACACATGTGACAAAGGGTTGAAGATGAGCCCAAACAATGGTGGGAATTGGAACGTCATAGAGCCCCCAAAATTACCCTTAAAACTACTGCCATAAGTCATTGGCAAGGAACAACAGGCCTTAACCCTTTATTTCTTGAAAAGCCCAAATTGGGTCTAATGTTTTTTTAAGCAATTTTGAGTTTATGTGGAGATTTTTATTTATTTTAATAATTATCCTTTATATCAATGCATGAAATGTTCTTCATTCAAATCAATGATATAACAAAAAAATTACAATTAGATTATACTTTCTATAATATGATCAATCAAAGTCCACAACTTAAAATCATGAATTCTTAGGAAGTAAAGGGTTAACGTCTTGTGCATAGAAACCGAGCATAATTTAAATCCTAGGATGCAAGAATGGATGTTCTTTTGTTCGCAAGAGTCTGTTGGTTCATTGTAGACCAAGTAGACATGCCCTAAACCCGTTGCCGAGCATTAACTACTCCTTGCACAATGTCCCAGCGCTTCCTATGTAGGACGTCTTGTGAGATCGTCCGTCATGAGTAGGACGTGTAGGGATTGTTTGTCGCGAGTCTCCGTCAAGCGGGCGCTTTGTTGTTGTGGAGCGCCTCCGTCAGGGTCGGATCTGGACGGAGGTGGGTCTGGCTAGGGTGTGGGTTGCAGCCAGGGTCCGTGGTCTGACCTGCACGCCACGTCGGCCAGGCCTACCTTTGTGTGGACAATTTAACGTTGTGCGTGTTTAAGGAGGAGCATTAAATGGAATGTACAACAAAGTAGCAATCAATGCCTTCAATTGTCCAATGTAAACACTCAAAAAAATTGATATTTTATTCAAGTGGAATTCGACCCACAAAAAGAGATTAGGTCCATGTAATAGGAGCTCTCCTTCCAGTCTAATTAATGAGACTAGGGTTGGGTTCGAAAACTTCCCTCCAATGGTCTGCGATGACCCTAAACTATCGGATGAAGGTGGAAAGGTATTCCAAATCGAATAGGCAGGGGTTGCGGGTTCGATACCTGGTAGTGCCAGGTGGGTTTATCTTGTGCAAAAACAATCTCTCCACCTGATGGAAACCCTTGCAGTGTGTTCTTCAACACGCTTGTTTGAAAACAAACAAACAAACTTCCCTCTAAATCTGCCACAGAGGCGCCATGTCACTTCGAAAAATTCTGGACCGGAGTCTAGTGTAAAGACTCCAGGTTTAATTTGCAGCTCTTATCCAATAGAATTGCTCGATTTTCAGAGTTTCTAGGTCTTGGACCATAGTCTAAATCCGCCCTTAAAATTTATGTTTGCATTTCAAAAATATAAGTTTGTTTCCATAAAAAGTTGGTTTGGTACAACTATTGACAATTTGAAACTGAAACCGCAACTGAAGGCAATCTACAATGTAGGTCAATGAAAATCTTACTTGAATTTACGAATTAAGTGATCCAAGTAGAAAATCAACTCTAATTCAAGAAAATCGCAAAATCTAAGGGAGAGGCACTCAATAGCGTCCATGTACCTAATGTCGTCCCTTTCTAGGTCATGCATTCATTCTAGAAGGTAAATGTAGCGGGACTGTAGACTGCTTATTATTTTAGGTCAAAGAAATAAGTCATGTACTGCCTACCTACATTTATAGTCTGTAATGATTATGCTTTGTAGAATCTGATGGCATTGGATATAGGGATGTCATTGGATGCCTCTCCCTTAGTGCTGATTGCTGAGAGAGTTGGAATGAGAAGCAATAACGAACCGACATTCAAATATCCAGTGGGCAATTGAACCATATTGATTGGTTCACAATAAGAGTGACCCTATCACACATGATATTGCAAAAGAAACAACACGAAATTGAACAGAAAAAAAAAGTTGAACGAGTTGTGTGATTGCAAGCATGAATGTAGCCACCCTCGAGCTGCAATTGATTAACCCTTGTAGGACAAGGCGGACATTTTTTGTCCTTTGGATGACAAAAAACTCATACGGTGAGTATTCATTGGGAAGTAAGACCCCCATTGTATTAGTACTAATGTTGTACTGTTTCAATAGGCTCACAGTCCAACTTTGAAAGTTTATTGTTGTAGTACAGCGTCAGGACTAATACAATGCCTCCCATTGAAATAGTATAGTTGCAGTAATGATGTTGCACTACAACAATACATTTTCAAAGTTGGACTGTAAGCCCATTAAAACAATATTGTTTCAATGGGAAGGTTACTTTCTTGATGAATAGATATTCGTCAATTTTCATCCGTTCTTTTTGTGAAAGTGACTGCACATATGTCAATCATCATGGGAAGTCTAATTTAGTGTCTTTAAGTGCTTCCATATATTTAGGTAGCCCCAATTTTGTGAAGATAGTAAAGATTTTCACATGAAAGTGTTTTGTGCCACGCTGCCCTTTCCACAATTTTTGAATGGGTACCATCAAGTATTGGTTTGTACAATTTCTCCGAAGCTAAACTTGTGCGTAAACAGTATTTTTTCCCTAAGTCAAGCACTACAAATTGCACCCCGCTTTTCCTCGCACTGATAGGTCCATCCTTGAAGGGTTAAGCCATAACTATTGAAGGTG
This sequence comes from Pleurozium schreberi, assembly GCA_006891605.1. Classification (NCBI taxonomy): domain Eukaryota; kingdom Viridiplantae; phylum Streptophyta; class Bryopsida; order Hypnales; family Hylocomiaceae; genus Pleurozium; species Pleurozium schreberi. Next base: position 219,058 of record VACF01000620.1, read on the forward strand.
GAGATTAGTGCAACGGAGCCCACTAGGGAAGAAGCCCCCTCCCTTGTGCTGCCCTTGGATAACGCTTGATTGAAATCCAGGCAGCGCCTGCCTATTGCCAAACTTTCATAATTCAAGCAACCAAAGTAATTAGTGTGAGTCAAAGTAGGTGATGTCAAATAATGCAAATGTGTAGGACAAAAAGAGTGATGTCCGCTTTAATTTTGTCGCCAAAGATGTCATACAACTCATGCATTGGGCTAAGGAAGGAAGAACTTGGCGACAATCATGGTGACAACTAGGGTAACAACTAACAACTTGTAAGTTTTTTGTATCTGATCTATATATTTACACATTTTTTTATCAAGTGCACTCACTCGTGAAGCTGGCTAACATTTGATAAGATTTATACAACGGAAGAACTCGAGGCTTTCCAAGAGGCCTTGTTTTTTTTTCTAAAATGTTTAGGTCATGGGTTGTGAAGGTAGCCAAACACTATGATATATATGTTGGGTGCGTTGGCATAAGATGTTCAAACACTTGATTGCGAAAGAGATTTTCATCAAGCCCAACATATGATGTATTATTGAATGGCTAATAATATAAAATATCCATGTGATTCAAAAATTTGAAGACACAATTTTTTTTGGAAGTACTTTAGTATAAATTTGAGAATAGTAGGAACAATATAGAGAACATTAGAAATTCAAATAATGAAGATCTAGGAGAGTGAGCCCTTTTCTAGACCATAAAGTCTTTCTAATACCTATTCCACATTCTTTGGCAATGGCATGAAGTTAGTTGGAAACTAGAAAAACTTCCAATGGTGGAGTTCTACTATTTTGCTCGTTAGTTTTGTGATTGGTTCCCACACTTTTTGTTCCTTTGATGAATATTTTTCTTTATCTTAAAATAGAACAAAACTATTCTCTTTCGGTTGATCATCATGGCTTCCAATGACGGAGTTCTACTATTTTGCTGGTTAGTTTTGTGATTGGTTCCCACACTTTTTGTTCCTTTGATGAATATTTTTCTTTATTTTAAAATAAAACAAAACTATTCTCTTTCGGTTGATCATCATGGCTTCCAATATCCCTGTCATGTGACATATGTGACAATGTGACAAGTGTACAACAATCAATGATAGTGTGGCAAGTATGCAAGATATTTTAGAATGTTACTTCTAGAGAACACTGTATACTATATAGTAAAAGAAGTTCGAGTGTACTGGAAAGATACTCATAAAACCCAAAAAATATATATTTTTCTGATTTGAAGATTTTGCAACCCATGTTATAAGGTACTGATGGTGGGGTGTCTGCTCACGGCCAATTTGCACCTTTTGGGGGGACTGACATAACTTACATATCACTTAGAACTGAAGTTCCAACATGATTTTGCAGTATTTTGCAGTACTTTGCAGGCCTGCTGTTTCGTTGCTACTGCTCTCAACATCAATTGATAGTTTGCAAGGAATCACTTTTTTTATTTATTTTTTATTTTTTCAAGTACTGCTTTATCTTACATGCAGGAATCTCATGTACCACACTGGAGGATAAATTCAAACTTATCAATAGGTTTGAATGTTGACTGGCCTCTTCCAACGCCCAGCATGAGACTCTCGCACACTGAAAAATTAATAAGGTAGGAGGTTCTAWAAGTGAGCAGGCTCTAAAATGGAGCACCTTCTTAAATGTATACAAATTGTACATGTTGCTTTTTCATAGCTTTCAGCAATGTACAACCCATGTACATTTTAGGAGGTGCTTCATTTTAGAGCCCTATGCCACTTCAACTTCAAATTTTTATAACTGATCCCACAAAGTTCAAAAAAATATGAAACGATTAAAGTGAGATGTCAATTCCACTTGTCTTTCAAGAAAAATTTACTGAAAAATGTTTCAAGATGTTTATCTCTCCAAAATATAGTTCGAGCTCTTATAGGACCTCCTACCTTAAAGTTTCATTGGCACATAAGGTAAGGTGGGCACCCACAAAATGCGCCACTGACTTAACCCTAGATGGATTTGAAAGACCTTTGTAGCCGTATAATATATTACAAATACGGTGGTATTTTATCATAAAAACATTGACCAAATACTAACTTTTCAAAACAAAGTAAAGTAATGATCATGAAAGTATGTAAATAACAATGTATCACAATTCATATGTTAAATCCTAGTTCAAAAGTTATGAAGCTAAATATGGATTGTATAGAGAAACTCCAATGGCCCGTCTAGGGTTAAAACTACCATCATCACTCTATGTACATCTCCAAAATCAAAATACCCCTATGTAAAATAAATTATTAGAGAAGCTATGCTCCAAAAAAACTTCTAGCCTTTATTTTAACTTTTGGATATGGTATCCAAATGTAGTGTTCTTTGGTGCATTGGAACTTGCTTTCACTTGCCAATAAGAAAAAAATATGAAAAATTCAACGGACCATGCAAGCATACTAGCATTTACGGTAGCGCTTATTGGGGGATCCACCTTTTCTATCTCCTTCTACTTCCAAGGAGCCAGCACCACTTCCAGTGAATGGGATCTCATAGTGAATGGGATCTCATAGACTCATATCAAGATGATCACCCATTTACAACCACTTAAACAATTGAGCCTATATGCGGCATGCGGAAAGTTTAGGAGAAAAAAAATATAGTGCAGAGAAATAGATTTCAGATGGATTTTGTAATTTTAAAAAAAAATTCCTCCAAAAAAAAATTATCATGAATTTTTTTGTGAAGACTCTATGTGCTCCATATTCAATAAGTAGGCAAACCTATGTCTAACGATAGGATGATCACAAAATCAATGCAAGGCTTTCAATGTACACATTGTGATCATTGTATGTTTTCAATGTAAGGTAGGTAACCCAAAAGCGCCATCTTCACAGTCTCTATATCTCCAAATTCAATTATGTACATATGTGGAAGAAACGCTTTTAGAATCAAACTTTGACCCTTCATAACTTGAATTTGCATATTGTATCCAAATGATGCATTCTTTGGTGCATTGGAACTTCCTTTCACTTTGCCAACAAGACAATATGAAAATCTAATGAGCCTAATAATAGTAACTAGGCACAATACCAATTTGTGGAGCTTTTGGGTTGCCTACCTTACACCTCTTGGTCATTGCTGTTGCTCTTGTGGGGCCAACAAAATGTGAGTTGTCACCTAGACTTGAATTGATCAGAAATAGAGCACCCCATGACCGGAAATGGGATTATGGTCGGAAATGGGGTAAGAGCATCCCCACGTATCCCTTTCTCTACTTTTTTTTGGGCCTCATATACAGATGAGACCTGATGAATTCTCCAAATGAGGCTTGTGATACAGAATTGGGGCGCAACTTTTCGCGAGTTTTGTAAAATTTAGGGATACAGAACGTGGAAAAGCTTGGTGCGGTGAAGCTTCCGTATCCCTATCTCTATTTCAGGTCCTCTCCCTAAATTTTTAGGGATAGGGAACTGACTAGTGGGGGTGCTCTAAGTTACCTCCTTTAAGGTTGATCACCTATTTCCAACCACTTAAGCAATTCAACCTATCTGCCGCATGCAGAAAGTTTAGGAAAAAAAATTCCAATGTAGAGAAATAGATTTCAGATGGATTTCATAATTTAAAATATTTTTTCCCTCAAAATCAAAATTATCGTGAATTTTTTTCGTGAAGATTCTATTTGCTCCATTCCCGATAATTAGGCAAACCTATTTCCGACCATAGGATGGTCATGAAATCGATACAAGACTTTCAATGTACACATTGTGATCATTGTATGGTTTCAATGTACACTTCCCAGACATGTTGTTGCTCCTGTGGGGCCAACTAAACGTGAGTTGTCACCTACACTTGAGCTGATCATAAATAGGGCACCCTATAAAATGGAAATGGGATGCTGATTAGAAATGGGGTACCTCCTTTACAGAAACTTGGGGTGTGAATCACAAGGTTAGCATGTTTGGTCAACAATATCTGCAGGTATGCTGTGCTGTACAGAGCTGACCTAATACCAGAAGAAACAAAACAAAACAACAAATAAAAGCCATGCCAGAATTCAGTCACACTAATTAAAGTTGCCACCCTCCATCGAACTGGCCTCCAACAAACTCTTTATTCTTGTGGATCTCAGGATCAAATTAAAATTTCATCTTCTTCCCACTTAACCCTTAAATGCCCAAGACATCTTTTCAGCTTCTACATTGAATAGGGGTATGAAGGGATCCATACTAATTAATTGACATTTCACACAATATAAATATCTACATTTGTTGTACATCAACAGTGAGTGAAGTCTCCGCGGGTTGTACATCATCTTTCAAACATCTACAATTTCCCTCATTTAGTCCCCTTGATTGTTTGGTCCCCATAATACCCCTATTCAATGTAAAAGTTTGCTCCCAATTGAACCACAAATAAACATCTCAATATTTTGCATCAATTTTTTTTGAACTGTAACCGTCCAAATTTAACTAGACATGTTAGAGATTACATTGGAAAAGAAAACACAACAATATCACTTGTGAGTTGAAAGATTATAATGTTTAACCAAGATGGTGTCAAAACTACAAAAAAACTTCAATCCACTTTTTGCATGGTGAATCTAAAATGTTTATCAATCAAAATATATGACGTTGTAAGGCCCAGCATGTACAACCCCAATCAACTCATAGCTTCTCAAAATCTACTCTACATTTTTCTCTAATGAATTTCTTATGCGAATTTGTCTCCAAGATCTACTGTCTTTGAGGCTCATTTCCAAGGGCCCTCAACACTAAGAAACGTCAAGCCATAACATAGGGCACCCTTGCACAAAATCTTGAGTGGAAAAATCACAATCATTTATTTTCTAGATCGGATTTTTGATGCTCTAGCTAGACCTTAATAGGCATCTACCAAAAATACAAACTACTAAAAATAGCAACTTATTTAGGTTTTTTTCAACTTCAAAGTTTTGACAACACCACATTTTGGTGCCTTGGGCATTTAGGGGTTAAATCATCTTTGGTGCAAATCATGAACTAAGCAACTACACTACAAGAGTCTCATTCTATCCTTGTAACTCTACCTTGCTTTTTGAATAAGATAGCTAGTCACACTTTCATTTTGGAGCTTCAATCTATGCAAAGCCCCCTCTTCAAACCTTTGGCTAGAGCAAACAAATGTGCTTTTTTGTTTTCATTCAGAACGAAGGACACCCCTAAAGGAACCACAATTCTATCAATAACTTTTTTCTTTCTCTTTATTCTATCATGATATTGATAAGATAAAGTTAGGGATGAGAATTATGAGAAGTACATCGGGAAATCCCCCCCTCACTCTTTCAGTACTAATGTAGTATTGTTTCAATGGTCTCACAGTCCAATTTTGAAAGTGTATTATTGTAGTACAACATCAGGAACACAACAAATGTAGTTTCAGTGGGAAAAATGCTTCCCAATGAAACAATATTGTTACAGTTCTACTTTGTACATTAACAACATACTTTCAATATTGGACTGTGAGCCCATTGAAACGATATTGATGCGATAAGGGGGTACTTGCCTGATGTAGCACTGGCAACATATGTTTTGTACAATAGAACTATAGTGAGCAGGGGTATGAAGGGGACCAAAAATTTAACCCTTGAGCACCAAATACAAGTTTACAAAAATCCATACCCTTATGAACTTATTTCAATCAAATTATCACCCAAAACGAGATCCACAAAAACTGACTATACCAGTCAATAGTGGAGATAGGCCCATTAGGCAAGAAACGAGGCCTCTAAATGGCCTTTTCCCTATGAGAAACTGAATTCAAAAGTGAATAATAGTGGCCAAAATTTTAAAATATTAAAAAAAAAAGTTGAGTTTTAAATTTCAAATAAGCACAATCCTACATGGCGGAAAGACGTCCACGTCAAACTGCAAAAAAAAATTCTTTTTTTTTCTCATTGTTTTTGCAATTTTTTTTTGAAATTCAGCAGCTGAATTTCAGCTGTTGGTGTAGAAGTGGAGGCCTCTTGAGGGCCCGGCTCCTTGCCTAAAGTAAACATGACAATTTTTCAATTTCAGAAGGCCAAATTTGAGTTTTGGGCGCTTAGGGATTAAAAGGGACTTATTGTGATAAAATGTAGATGGTTGATACATGATGTATAACCTTTATACACTTCAATATCTATTGATGTGAAACAAAGGTAGATATTTATATAGTGTGAAATGTCAAAGATTTAGTATGGGTTCCTTTAAAAACCCTAATCACTGTTCCACAACAGACTCGTCATTCACGTGGAAAAATAAAAGTCTTTGTTGCAATTCTTCAAGGGACAAAGAAAGAGACGCCCACTGCAACCAATGTGACAAAATCACTGACATTGCAAAGTCCTTTTGAGATCATGAAGAAATGAATGAGTCCATAAATGTTAAGGTAGGTTCATCCAAATTTGAGCATGTTTACTAAAGTGAGCCTTAGAGAAAAATAAAGAAAAAGTAGATGCCTGTTGCACTCTCTTCAATGAGTGATATTTAAAATAGGGCATGGTTTTAGAAAATGCACCTATTAGTCCAAGGATTGAGTCATATTTAAGTGAGTACTTATCACCAAGGCAATGTCTTTCTATAGTGTATGTTGTAAAAAACTAGAAGTGTCTAATGGACACAATAGTTTGATTTCCAATGAGTGCTATTGGATTTTTTTTAACAAATGATTGCATGATGCCAGAGGCTAATTTCCGTGGTGACCAACCTAACATTTGAGGATTAAAGCTTGAAGCATCTACAATAATGTTCTAAACATGCAACTTCCATGACTCTCTAAGGGCCCACATGAGAAAAGTCCTTCACCTAAGCCCTTGTAAGGGGTAGAATTTGAGCGGGCTCTAGAAATAAAAGCAATGGCCCGCAATACTCAAGGACTCCTTTCCATCAAGAACTTCCAAAAGTAAATTTGGTATATCTTTGTCATAGTTTACTCTTAAAGAAGATGAATTCCCTTGTTTTAAAGCGTTGGAAACAACTAGGAGGTGCCTCATGATTGTTTGGAGTTGGAAGTGTAGATATGGTGCTGTGACTTGTTATAAAACTCAAAAACAAATTTAGAGCAAGCCTTCAATGTCACAAATTGAGGTCCGCTTTTCTTGAATATGGGTGCGGTTGCTCTTACCACATTAGAGTTAATCACAATATTCGTCCTATGTTTGTGAACATGTGTTAGAGGAAGGTTCAACTAAGAATGGTAGAAAAGAAACATGGCACCAAACTCCATGAAAGCTCAGTTTTGGTGCTCCATGGAGTTTAGACCAATATTTTTTTCCAAAATCCTACTCCAACTCCATTTGCACACACTTTATGATTAACCACATTGTATTTCATATTCTCAAATTTTTTGTAGCTAACATGGTGAATTTTATTCAGCTGAGGTGAATTGATCCCCTCACTCGGCCACTCCAAGTAATTCTAGGGGTGCAAGTAAAATAAAGAGCCCCCTATTTTGGGCTTGACTACTTCACCTTACACATCACCTAATTTAGGGCCTCTGATTGCAAATATGAATTCAGAACTTGCAAATTCTATTAAGTGTGGAAAATAAAAATTTCAGGGTTTTACCAAGTGGCCGAGCTAGGGGTCAGTTCACCCCGCCCTTTTATTCTACATTGAATAGGGGTATTAAGGGACCAGACAATTAAGGGGACTCGATGAGGGAAACTGTAGATGTTCAAAACATGATGTACAACCCCTAGACACTTCAACCACTATTAATGTACAATAAAGGTAGATATTTATATAGTGTGAAATGTCAATAAATTAGTATGGGTCCCCTTAATCACTATTCAGTGTATAGCAGGAGTCTTGCTAAATTTAGCCACAGTTGTCCCCCTCCGCTGACCTCCCCCTGCTGTCAATCCCCAGTCCCCAGGTGCTAAATCTGGCCCGTTTTGGCTCCAAGCGCTTCCACTCCCGTCCTGCTCTCTCTCCCGCCTTCTCTTCTTTCGTTTGGTTCACTTGCCGTCGATGGATGTACCCATGCCGCAGCGATGGCAGCATCCATGGAGCTCGCATTTCGGGRACACCAGCTTGGAAGCAGAAAAGCTTTCCGAAGCAGGCTCCGAAGAAAGCCGTCCCTGATTCCCGGGAGCAAAACACCGCTGCCAAAAGCCCAAAACTACTACCCCTCGAAATCCACGTGCTCACAGCCTTTCTTCATCCACTGCTGGCTGGCACCGTGCCTGCTTTGATGAYGACACTTGATGAGCGTGCATCCTCCTGTCATCGGGTGCTCGCTACTTTTGAGTAAGAGAGACGTTGTAAGTTAGCAACGCTCAGGACGATGCTCTTGCTGGGCTCGCTGGGAGGAAATTAGGCGATAGCCTATGCTCACATACAGGTAGGGCCGTGAGAAGCTCCAGGTGGWAGCAGATCTGTGGGGAGTGCGAACGCATGCACATTCTGATTCGGGGGGACCAGTAGTGTTCGTGAGGTCACACAATGTGATTGTGGTTGTGGAGGTGAGAGATTCTTGGGATGGGGAGGGGAGTATCGAATTGAGGATTGTTAGTGAGCTCTCGAGTTTTTGGATCTGTAGGAGTGAGCTTTTGAATTTTCGTTTCAGTTGTGGAGGTGAGAGATTGTGTGTGTGTTAGAGTGAGAGAGAGAGAGAGTGAGAGAGAGAGAGAGCGCATCGAAGTGACCAGTGTTAGCAAGCTCTCATATTTCTGATTGTGTTTTTTGAGGTGGGAATTTTGGGGTGGGGAGTATTGAAGTGACGAGTATTTGTAAGCTCTCAAGTTTTTGATTATGGTTGTTGAGGTGAAGGATTTGCGGTAGGGAATGGTGAAGTGATTTGTAGCTGCGAGGTTTTGAATTTGGTTGTGGTTGTTGAGGTGAGAGGTTTKGGGGAGGAMGTAGATCTCTTGACGGGAGGTTTCCGGACATTGCTACGGTTTGATGTGGCAGTCTTGTTTTGGTTATCAATGTCGCTCTCGCTGGGTGGTAAACCTTTACAGGGGTTTACGTTCTGTGAAGAGGATTCTGGAACGGTGAGAAAATGATCTAAGTTRGCGAGTTTGCAGGAATCGACTGAAGTGTGTAAGAATTTTGGTTTTGGATTGTGGATCCAGACAGACATTCTATGTAGAAAGAAATGGTGGAAATGGGGATTCCAAGCGAGAAGGGACAGAACGGTGAGCAGGAGGTGACGATTTCTGCTCGCCGTTGTTCTTGCTGTTCGAAGAAAAAGGACTCGCTCGACAAAAGCTCGAGCAGCAGCAGCAGCTCCTCCTCAAGCAGTAGTAGAAGCAGCTCCAGTAGCAAAAGGTCTCCCCATCACCACGGCAAGCACCATGGCCATCACCACGACAAGCACCTCGACAAGCACCACGACCACCACCAAGACAAGCACGACGACAAGCACCACCACGGGGACGAGGACGAGGTTGTGTCCAAGAACCAAGCGCAAGACAAYGGTCACTCGCCAATTGTCGAAGAAATCGCCGCTCCCGAGGAATTCGCCGAGGAGCTAACGATCAATGGCGCTGTCTATGAAGAGAGCGACAGTGAATCMTCCGCATCTGAAGAGGAAGCTTCAGCCATAGAGGAAGTGGAAGAGGTCGAGCAGGCGAAAGGGATTCGTGACGAGAGTGATGGAGGCGGAGATGGTGCCGTTAAGGAAGCATCGTCGTCCGATGAGTCTGACTCGAAGGAATATCACGTGGTTGTGTCGGAGACGAACACCTTGGAACCTGCGCTTGRAGTGGACGTCGAAGCTCCGCAGCCCGAGGACGACATTACGGGGATTGAGATTTCTTCAAAGATTGAGGAAACAGGTGACTCAGAGTTCGTATCGGCTGTATTTGGAGTGTCAGAGCCTGCGGTTGCAGAAGATCTGATTAAAGAAAAAGAAGAACGGAAAGAAGAAAAGGARGAAGAGGCGGGCGTCGAGAAGCAAGAAAACTCGGACAATGTAAGCAAGGAAGACGAGAAACACGCTCAGTCCGTGGACATCGAAGAGGTTGCTGAATCAGAGGTTGTAGACGATTCTGCAAGAGACGTGATTGAAGAAGAAGTTGTTTTCGAGAAGCGAGAAAACTCGGAGAGTGTCAGCGAGGAAGAGGAGAAGCACGCTGAGTCCGTGGACACGGAAGAGGTTGCAGAAGATTCTTCGAAAGACGTGATTGGAGAAGAAGCTGTTTTGGAGAAGCGAGAAAACTCGGACAGTGTAAGCGAGGAAGACGAGAAGCATACTGAGTACGTGGCCACCGAACAGATTACCGAATCAGAGGTTGTAGACGATTCTGCGAAAGACATGATCGAAGAAGTGGTGCTCGTTGAGAAGCGGGAAACCTCGGACGTCGCTGCGGAGGAGCAAGAGAATCATGTGGTGTCCGCGGAGAAGAGTGTGCTTGCGGAAACAGAGCAAGTGCYGCAAAATGCGAATGCTTCCGGACAGCACGTATCCTCAAGTTGTGTCGAAATTGAAGGCAAGACCGAACATGACGAAGAACACTTTGAAGGCAAAGAATCAGAGCAAACGCTTCGGAGTCACTTTCCTGACCTAAGCGTGCAGGTCGCGTCCCCCTTGGAGCTCAAAAACCATCTCCTGAAGCCTTCTTCCACCGCGTCCCCTCCGAAGCGCGAGAATAGCGTCTACAAGATCGTCATGGCCTTAGAGTCCGGCTTACAAGTCGGGGAGAAGTGCATTCACGGGGAAATTGATCACGGGGTGTGCCACCAACGCTACGGCGACAAAAGGTCGTCCTCCAATGGCTCCTTCTCCCCCACCCTCCGCGAGTCCTTCTCCTCCCGCGACTCTTCGACCTCTCCAAGAAACTCATTCCGCGGGGAACCTTCACCCCCGGAGGTTCATCTTAGCAGCGATGGCGCTCGCGAGATCGACAACGAATGGAGTTTCGTGCAACACGATTCATCAAGCTCCGTCACGCAAGTCGTGTCCGCGTCCACCAAAACTGAAACTTACACCGATACGGTGCTGTTTCGGAGAGACGACGGGTTTCTTCCGCGCACTTCGGGACGCAGTCCTCTCTCCCAGGAGTCTATGCGAGCAGTGTTCAGTCAAGTGGAAGGCTCCTCCTCGAGCTCCGACACTCCGACGCTGAAGATTGTGCACGAGTTTCCTGCGGAGATCGAGATCGAGAGTGCGGTGACGACGACAGTGCGAGAAGGGGAGTCGGAGGTGGAGAGGATTCTTCGGATACAAGAGACGCATGATCTCGTGTGTCCCGTGTGTCGCTCGTGCATTACGAAGCGCGTGATTCTGCGCAAGCGCAAGAGGACGACGACTGTCTCCAGCGTTGAGACGTGGGAGAGGGAAGTCGTTGATGCGGAGGACGACAGTTCGGGGGAGGAGGTTGTGGATACCTATGTTGGAGAGCAGACTGTTGTTGAAGAGCATGAGAATTACGGATGTTTGAATTGCTTCACTTTCCTATTCCGCAGAGGTAATGCTCATCGCTCCAGCTCTTCTTCTTCTTCCCTTTGGATCCCTGTGGGCTTGTGGGTCTTGTGGCCTTAAATTTAGGGTCCTGCGGGTTCTGTGTGGTCTTGGTGCCTGTGGATTGGTGGCATTGTTTTGGCACTCATTTCGCTCGGGATTTTAGAGAGGATTGCGCAACGGACTGGAGTGCTTGAGGTACCACGAGTAGCAGAAGAAGCGCCTGGAGCTCCCGTTGTAATCCCAGTAGCTGCAACGGTGCCACCGGCACCGACTGGGGACGATTATGATAATCACTGTCTGCCAATCTTCTTCACTTGGAGAAGGAAGACGACCACCTCTACGGACTCGGGTAACGAAACGCCAAATTTGGATATATTAGAGATKGACTATAAATTGCTGTTGCTAAAKTAAATSTCGTTGAAACTGAAGGTTTTATCTACTCTGCGATAGATCGAAATAGTTATTGGTTTGGTGCTACAGCTGTGAACATAACCTATTGTGCTCATGGCTCTGCGCTTGTTGGCGCTGTTGCTTTGAACGATCAATGGGGTTATTGATAAGAATGGCGTTGACTGTGGTTACAGAGATTGTGGCGCCTCTTTTGAGTATAGACGAGAAAGAAGAGGACTCATCTGATGTGCGCAGTGAATCCCGAGATATGTCCACTGATTTCCTCCAGCAATCGACTTCTGAAAGCGCCGAAATCTCAACTTCCGAAAGCGCCGAAATCTCAGCTGCTGAAATCGATCAAGCTTCAACTTCTGAGACAGAGCGTCCAGATGCGGGAACCTTGACTCTTCCTCCTGCTCCTGGTGTTGTGGAAGGAGTTCAAATTCCTGTGGTAGTGGTCGAATCTAGAGAGGACCGTCTCTGCTTCCCCTTCTTGTGGAGAAGATCCACCAAATATTCACAAGTACACCCAGGTATTACATCGACAAAGTCTTTAGATAGTCTTCTTTCTAAGTGAATTGTAGTGTAATTGAAATGGTGTTAGYTTAGTATTAGTGTGATGTCAACGACATTTATATGAACTAGATATTTCRTTGACAATCATGGTTTCAACCTCATCTTGACATCAATATGAAATTAGTCTACTTGCCCTCTGGTCATGACCCCCGTGTTGTCTTGTCTGTAGAGCTTTCGCAACCCTTATTGAAGGAGGATGCCAAGCAAAAAGTTGATAAAGTCGAGCAACAGGCTACAGAAACCAAGGAAGATGTTAAGCAGGAGTCTAAGCAAACTGAAGACTTCAACCGTACTGAAGACGACTTGTGGATGCGGGGAGAGGTTCTTCATGTTCCAGTATCTGTATCACCTGAAGAGGAACCTCAAACTCCGGGTTCTTCTTCCCAAACCCCGTCCGTCACCACAACCCGTGTCGCTGAAGAGGAGCGTCGAGCGGATTGTCTCTGTTTCCCTTCATGGAGCTCATCTGAAACTACAACAGAACAGACAGGTCAGTGACTGTGCCACGTTATTACCGATTATTTTACGAAGCTATTTGCGCTGATCATTGTAAACATATTTGCTGTTGTTTAGGATATCACTCAACAGAGCTCACTGGAGAGATCACTTTGGGTACTACAAGAGCCAAACTCTCTGAAGATCAAATTGTTTTCTCACTTATTGTTTTGGATTTTTTTTCTGGAATCATTCACACTCTGGAATGGTAGGAAACCATATTCTATCCAAAGATCAGAGGCCATGGACATGACTAGCCGAGTCATGCTTAAACCCGGTTGCTAATTGAAGGCCGACTAATTGTCGATCGGAAGAGATGAGTTACTGTTGTTGACGGGCCAGTATCAGTTCTCTAACGGCTTTAGTGTCCTCGACCTTACTAAATCTCTGGGGAATTACAAAATTGATACGTAATACTCACTAGCTATATTTTGATATGATGTTTCAGAGACCTCCAATGAAATCACGAATTTCCGACAAGGGGCGTCGTCAACTTGGACGTCTGTCACCGAGGCCACAGAAAAGCTACAAACTTCTACCTCAGAGGTAGTAATAGCTTCTACCGATTTGAAGGAAGTTGTGACAAGTGCCACTGATGGCTCAGAAATAATTTTAAGCTCGCCCTCATTCAAGGGAGCTGTGGCATAGCAGAAACGGGACGTCCAAAGGGGAAACTACTTGACAGAGAAATCAATTTTGGAGAGATTGAAGTATCTCGCAGTGAAGGAGATCAAAGCTACGGCAACAATGCTWTAGAGCTTGTTGATGATGATGAKGAAAAGCCCTTASTGCGGAAGCCTCCTGCATCATCAAAGAAATTAGAACCGGAGCCATTGCCAGCGGAGCCACTGCCAGCGGAAGTGAAGGAAGGGGTGACTGTTGTGTCTGAGGAGACGGACGACAACAGAGGCAGCCTTTCAGAAATACCTGATAGAGACCTCAACTTCTCCCAGGATTTGACCAAGACAGATAACGTGCTACCGGTTTCTGAAAATGAACCCCAGGAGAATGGAAGCTGGAACTGTTGCTTGCCTTCGTATTCTCAACTTGCTTATCAACCAATAGGTCAGTGGAGTTCATTTCAGATCCTGAATCCTCGTAAGCGAGTCTCTATTAGTGTGTTTGGACACTCTTTTCAGTTTCCAGTTTCTTTTTGAGCACGWYTTTTCATTGAGAAAGGGAGTAAATACGTTTCATTCCCGTTTTGTGCTCTGTTTTTGATMATTTATATTCYGGATTCTGTCAATAACAATTCATTCAGTGTAAGGCTACTCATTCTGCTTTGGTTCCCATGTAGACGGGAGGGTTTMATTTTTTTCATAACCGACTATTTAGCTTTTGATATCATCTGAACTATCACATCAATTGGTAGCTGTTGTACCTTCAACTTCCTTTGATTTTGCACGTCGACTTTTTTCGTRTCTAGAATGGAAAGKAGTAATTTCGTTGTGAATYTATTGACTTCCCTTTGGTGACAATGAAGGCTCTGACGTTGCAGATAGCGTGACGGTAAATCAAGCAGCAGCTGCTTCTGTGTCTTCTGATGCACTCYCTGGAGCTTCTATCTCTCATGTTTCGGAATCAACTGATAACACGAGGGAGACTGTAATAGAGGAAGAATCCCAGGAGAAGGGAAGCTGGAGCTGTTGCTTGCCGTCGTATACTCAGTTTGCCTATCAACCAATAGAAGGTCAGTGGAGTGAATTTGAGATGCTTAAACCTCGTATGAGTGCCATTAGTGTCTTTGGACGCTTCCATTTCAAATCGTAGATGTTGTACCTTCAATTCCATTTGTCGTCTGTACCACAATTATTTTCTTATCCAAGAGTTCTTTAGCTTTAARAGGAACCARGATCCAAATTTGTGTAACGACCAAATCTGCCGATCATATTGTGAAAAATATCAAACAGATGGAGCCATAATTTATAACATCAGATCGGTGARCAGTATAGAATGTGTAGGTCAAAATTTATTATATTTGGACAAGAGAGAGTCGACCTRTGACGTACTCTAAACTGGTCACAAATCAAGAGGGGCAATTGGTGATCCTTGGGGCTTTAGCTCTTCATTAAACAACTGAGGAAAGGTTCTGTTATGCCGATTTTGACACATGAAGGCTGTGACATTGCAGATAGATTGACGGAAACTGATGCACTACCCGGAGCTTCGATTTCTGACAAGAGCGAATCCACAACGTACCATGAGGAGGTGACAAAGGAGACCACYATCGACGCCCGTATCAAAACCGAAGTGAAGACCACCACATTTTCCACTGACGAGGAACACGCGGAGTCCATAGACTCCGTCAAGGTGGATACGACTGTGAGCTATATCCATGGCAAAGTTCAACACGATAATGGTGTTGCAGAAGGGACGCTTCTCCTCGACGACCGTCCCACTCTCACCTTCCACCCAGTGGACTCTGACAGCAAACCAGATACTGGCGATACAGCGCTTCCTCGTTTCCTGGAAGCGGACGAAGCCGACACTGAAGTGAATGAGAGGGTGGCAAATTTGTCTTCGCGGGATGTTGGTCAGAAAGAGAGCGTGCATTCTGAAACTGTGACAGAAACTGAGCATGATATTGGTTTCCGAGAGGTTTCCCGAGATGGAGCAAGAGGGCGGGTCCTAGAMGAAGAGGRAGATGGATCCTTTTGTGTCCCTAGYTCCAAGTGGTATGGGACCCARCTTTGGGGAAGGTGGAAATYYACGACAGAAGGTATGGGAACATTCACTGGATGAGATTTTATTTTACCTTAATCGTCAATCTTGTTTTTCTCATTTTTTAGGGTCCTTTTCAACTCGTAGTTCTCATATTCTGCAAATTCTATTTTTGAAATTTGTAGATCGTGCAATTACTTGAATCTTTTGTCAATGGCTGGATTGCTCAAATTAGAACAATCAAAACTCTATTACCAACTTATTTTAGTAGTGCTAACTTATTTTATTTTTCTTGGACTGTGAATGACAAGGTGATTCAGCGATTAGATTGCTTTGAATAATGTACATTGAAACAAGCATTTGACAAGCTTAGAAAGGATAAGCATGATAATTGAGCCAAATCTCATGAATTTATGGACTGCCAAGACTTGTTGAAAGCTTCATCTTTCAAATGCTCATTCCTCATTTGGTTTTGTTTTCATTTTTGTGATTGAAGAACGCCAATAGATGAAATTCAAGGGTTTTGACAGGGTCTTATTTTTATGAATCGATTGAAACTGTCATTATGTGACACTGAATTGAGTTTTGACAAACCTGCCTCAGAGCAAGCAGGGATTAAGGAACCTCTGATTTAAAATGGTTTTAAAGCCTTTTGATCATGTGCAATGAGGATTCTAAAACATTCTGAAGTTAACCTGTATAACCTCTTTTTGTTGGTCTCTGCAGAAGCCCAGCTGCGAGAGCCTCTCCTTGGAAGCGACTCTGCAAAGTTGACTATTCTAGAGAGAGACTCTGAAGCGGGTTCACAAGACTCCGCGCGTGTWACCATTCAACAAACCCATGAAGTTACGGAGACGAGAACCGGTGACCATGTAGCAGTTGCTACTGAGGAAGACCGATGCCACTGTTTCCCATGGAGCCGCGGAGGTTTGTTGCTCATGAATCCTACACTCGCTTTTAATATTTGTCAATAACCTCTACATTCCCGATTAAGAAATAACCAGTCCACGYTGGAAGGTAATAGTTCATTAAGCTTGCTTATCTATACRAGTGAAATAAATGATTTGCRGTGCTTCAGCGACGATCACAAAATGYACGAATACAAAATGTACGGCACTTATGGGTTAATGAATCATAACATCATCGTTTTAGCAATGTAACGAAGGTGCAAAAATGTGCCAAAAGAAAGTATAGATCATGCCCTACAGTTTTGAACATTAGAGTCATGTTTTGGAAGTTACTGTAATCAACTGTTACMGTCCAATGTGTTTKTTATTTTGAGTTTGCCACTTAGGGATTGAGGAATTCTAACATCATTTTTATTGACAATTCAACCACGGTCACAAAGTGTGCCATACCCGACATTATTTTGAAATATCATTGTTCTAATAATTCAGCACTGTGGTGCTGGTGTAGCTTCTGGATTGTGCAAGTAACACTGAGCCTTCATTCTGCTGCAGAATTGGCAGACAATGTAGGAACGACAGTGACGGTGATAGCAGACGAGACTGTCATTCAAKTGGAGGGCACAGATGCCTCCAGTACGCTGGAAGCTGCAGCTCAMGCTGCGGAGGATGCCGGAATGATCATGGAGGAGCCGCTTCTAAAAGGGGGGTATCTGAAGAGTATTGTGTATGGTGGACTTGACGTTTCCTTGACAAGCCTTGGCGTGGTTGCTGCAGCTGCTGGTGGTGATGCCAAAACACGTAAGTCTCTATCTTCTTGTCTTGAATGTAGATCAAGTGAAGAGATTTGCAGAGTTTTTCCCTTCAATTTTGGTGAATTTTAGCTATAATCTTACCTTCAGGAAATAGGAAATTGCTGAAGAATCTCCAAGAATTTTATGGTCCGCCAAATTTTGGATAATTATATGAATGTGGTCAAGGGTGAATGATTTTTCTGATTTTATCTGCGTTCTAGGGTGTGCTCAGCTACAAACCAGAACCCCCCCCCAAAAAAAATCACTGGCTTATATTCTTGTGCTCTGATTGTTTGTTGCAGGAAATATTCTTGCTCTGGGTCTTTCTAATCTAATATTCGGGTTCCTTACGTTCTTCTACAAGGTAATTTATTCAATCYCTGTTTCTCTTGTTCATACTCGCCTTTCTCGTCTTAAATCCACAGAACAAGTAGTGGCAATGTGGATTATGGCKATGAAACTCATTGTAGATTGTTTGGTTTAAAAGCTTGCAACCACTCGTTGAATGTGCCTAAAYTGTTTCAAAGATTTTGCTCACCWATTGAACACTTGTTTCCARTAATTATTAGGCGCTATTGCGTTTAKKGTATTTTTAGTGTCATCCATGATTTAACGTCACACTGAAATAGCTTCCCAATAAGAAAATAAATTCTCATMGCTTATCATTCTATCGAGTTCAATGCCCAAGTGGTAAAGCAACCAATACGTTTTCCGGATTACTTGTTGTRTAGTTAGGGCCTTTGTAACATGACTGCAACTAACTTTGACCCTTTTCTAATACCAACCCCTATAAATTCTATCCTACAATCTACAACAGTCATTCTTAGAGATATTTATCTGTTTTGGGTGCACCTATTATCAGCACTTCAAATATTCATAGTTTACTCATTCTGTGCCCTAAAGAATGCATGCTAAGAGAATTTAGGGAACATGCTCAAATATTCATTCAGACGATCTTTGCTGTAGTTATCTTATTTTTGTGAACTGTATGTTGGCTAGCTGATTGTAAGCCTGATTGGCTGATTTTGAGAATTTTGTAATTTTTCGTTGTGGTTGCAGCTTCAGGATCTGCACAAGGAACGACCAGCCCGCTTTCACGAGAGTGTAGGGCCAAGGTTTTTCATCAACGGTCCCCTGGCAATGCTGTCTTTCCTGTTCTTCGGTGCCCTCCCAGTGCTGGCGTTTGCATTCAGTTTCCGGCACACGAATGACCACGACTACAAAATGGCAGCCACTGTACTTGCCTCCACCATCGCTGTTATTTTCCTCGGCTGTGGCAAAGTGGCCGCCAAGATGACGGAGTTGTCGTACTGGAGAACCTTAACTACATTAGTAACAACTGGAATTGTAGCCTCTGTTGCTGCGTTCTACACTGGGGAGTACATCTCAAAGCTACTTACGAAGTTCGGTATATTTGATGAGTAATTTATGGTTTTTTAGAGTGATTATGAAGTATTTGTTTTTTCAGACTTTGGTCCTCTCAAGTCTGTGATCATTGGATGCTACGCTTAATGTGCATTTCTTGTTTTATTACAAATACTGCACTCTCCGACAGCGGAGGTGCAATAAATTGTTTGTACCTATTTGTACGAGAATCCAATAGACTAGGTTGCTATTGTGACCAATTTTAAAGTTCCTACTCCTTGTAAATTACCTGGTTCGTGGATCAATGAATCTGTTCATGAGGACAGACATGTAAAATTTATCTCTTCAGGATCTTCTCTTCAGGCATTGATAGATTTTGGAGACTTTTAGAACAGGCTTCATTAACGGAATCGACTTGTGCATACTCAACTAAGAATTACATGTGTAGTGGCCCTCCAGCAGTTGGCATAATCCTTTCCGTCCGCAATGGCCTACAGTAAATTCGATGCGGGCACTCACTTGACCAGTTTGTATAAGCATATACTCAAAAATTATGTCATAACTGACAACGTCCCATTACACCGAATTGGTAAAAGCACCGGATTATATAAATAAAAGGCATACACAGAAGGCATCCAGGCGAGCATCCAGGCGCACCATAGTAAATCAAAAGCCATACAACTGAAAGAATTCATGTTTGCAAAATGTCAAGGACTCGGTATACATTCAAGGTTTACGCTTCACAATAGAAGAGTAGAGTACAATTGGAGATCTACGATATTTACACAAATGCAATAAACTAGTGTAAATCTACTAAAAACCGGTCTTACAATGAATTGTACACAAGTTCTAATATAACAAATCGAGTAGAATGAAGACAAGTTATACATAAAGCGATTGCTCTCCACGCGGAGTTGTTGAGCTAATGTCCTCGCACAATTCCATGAATATATCCACCTGTCATAACCAAAGAATACAAGGAGACGACTCCTGCAGGGAACATCTTTCCGGTCTCCGAGTACCGTGAGCCCATGACGAACAGCAGCAGGCCGGAAATTCCTGCCATGGGAAAACACAACGCCAGTTCATAACAAGAAAGAGTAGTATGCATTTTGCACCCAATTCACTGTAGCACAAAACGAATGAGCACTAAAATATTAAAGAACTAGCCCACACTTGAAGCAGTTTATTCCATTGTTGTTAGACATACAATCACATACAGGCAAACACACCAAAGAAAGATTGGATAAATAATTCTTATATAAGCCACAGCAGCCTTTGCGAAAATAACATGAGCCCATAGTTGTGCACAAAATGATATCTGGATCCCTATTCTTGGCTCGCTATGAAATGATTGCTCGATTGTTCAAGCAGCTCCTGAAGAATGATATCTTCATCAAACCCTCCCGACTGCCAAAATTAGGGTTCAGCAAAATCCATTAGAATGCCACACAGGATTGCTAGATCACTTACCAAGACCAATGATTGAAGACATGATCGGCTTTGTCGGTAGGTTCAAAAAGACATAATACAGGATCAAAGTTGATCCTCCACCAGCAAGGAGTGATGCACCGCTGCCACTCCTCACAAATCCCATTATCCCTCCCACTGCCACCATTGAAAACCAATCAACCAAAACATTAGAAAATCACCTTGATACACATCTCTCGATGCCTAAAATGGAGGCATCGGCAGCCAAGCTCATCACACCTCGAATCCACAAAAGGACTCAATCTGAAATGAAAAAAATCCCACTTCACACAAATTCCATTTCAAACAGCCGAAGCATTACATAAGCACCCTGCAAACTGTGTATCGAAAAAACACACACATATCTCTTGGACCTTAAAATATCTCTTAGACATCATAGACATGCTGGGCCGAATTGATACAAGAGATGACACAAGAACTCGAATCTGAAATGACACAAGAACTTAATCTCAAATGAAAAAAATCCTATAAATTGAGAGACAGGAAGAGATGGATTCCAACGAACTCAACCCCAAATGCAAAACTCTACAAATTCAGAAACAGGAAGACTCAAATTCCAAAAGAACTTATTAATGCGAAATGCGAAATACGAAATTCAGAAACAGAAAGAGATGGATTTCAAAGAATTAAAATGCAAATTGAAAACCTCGTACGAAAACAGGAAGAGAGAGATTTTCAAAAAATTCAATCCTAAACGCAGAAACTCTTAAAATTTAGAACAAAAGAAACGGATTTCATGCATTGGGAAGACTCTCCGAAATGATTTCATTGTTGGTGTAACAAACCATGGGTTGGCCAGCTTCGTCCTCACAGGAAACAGAGATTCGTGAAATCATGCCYTCATCCACATCGCATTCCAAAGCCCCTGTGAATTCTGAAACCCTGAACCCYTTCACTTTGGCGAAGACATAACCTTGGTTATGGTACCAGCTCTCGACCCTATTTTGAATGTCACTCAAGGTATGTTTTGTTGCCATCTCTTTTCGCTGCTGTAGCATGGTGGTGATGTCTTTTTGAATGCTCTTRGGAAGAAGACATTGATTGCCATGAATTCCATTGATGCATTGGAAGGAAGAAAGGTTAGGGTATGTCGCGGTCTCTGTTAGGGCTACAAGCTTTATGGCATCCTCAGAAGTTGCGACCCAATGTATGTTCACGGTTTTGTACCACCCTGTGGCCATGAGCTTAGCCTTTGCAATTGTGATGTCAGATTTGGTGAGACGAGTCCCGGGAGTGAATCCTAGAATTCGGTAGGGCGCAAAATCGTCCTCCAACTCCATGCCTGTGACATAACATTCTTGGAATCAGTTCTTCGGTCCATGAGAAATTCAAGAGAGAATCAGGGTATCTAAGATCCAATAATCCTTAGACAGGTAGTTCCTTTGACACACTTCTCTCTGCTAAAATGTTGTGCTCAACATTGAAAGCAAAATTCTTTGACTCGGGAGTCRGGAATAATCGTAGCTCTAAAGTTGCAATTTTGGAATTTTCGTGCCCCATGATTCAAATAAGGCAAACTTGCTAAAAGGCTCAGAAGTTACAGTCTTATATATTTATGACTCTTGACATTACTAATTCTCACACTATTTTTAGTGATCTACTTGTATTCAGTGCTACAATGGAAACGACGCACAGCCCAACACACTCGAGAATGATAATAAAGTTGCACTGCCAAACATGAGAAAAACTACAACCCAGAATTCAAGAAATAGCAAACTCCCGCTTCAGTGCCTGACTATGTCCTTTGATATAAAAAAAAAATTCACATTGCACTTCAATGGAATTCACAAATAACAGAGTTTCTTGATTAGAAAGATGAAACAGAAGAGAGCACTTCTAACAAAAAAAAAGACACACAACATGTCGCATTGCAAGACCAGAGAATCGTAGCTCACAGTAGCTTCCATGATAGCAAATATCAGCAAAAAACCACACCTGAAAACTCATAAGAGACTAAAATCCCACTTCTGAAATCACTTCCGTAGCCACCGATTCACATCGACACTTCCAAATATTCATGTTCCAATCCAACGCAGGTACGGAGTAAAAACTAAAGGAATTTTTCTATTCTTTTGGTAGGCATCTCAAAGATCTTGTCAACTTTGATACACAAGCTTCCTATGCACAGACTGGAACGAATGAAAAATAGCTGTCACTTAGATGTCAATGCTTTGA